>JAACJT020001335.1:0-15470 GCA_009936485.2 Gymnarchus niloticus | reverse complement strand
GAGAGGCGGTGGAGGACAGGGCGGCCTGGCGTGCTGTGGTCCATGGAGTCGCGAAGAGTCGGACACGACTGCGTGACCAAACGACAAGAAAAATGCACCATTCTGATTCGAGCTGCGCAAATGACGTGTGTTTTTTAACTCTAAATATACCAGACTCTGAGAGAGGAGACCACACCAGCATACCTCTCTTGTTGGGCAGTTTGGTGATATTGAAATATTGATATTTCCTTAGGATATTTTATTGCACACGCAGAGGGGCGACTGTGAGGCTACTGTCAGCCGGGAGACGTGGTAGCTCAGTGTGCTTGCATGGCTTTCCTCAGCTGACGTCTGTTTTCTGTTTGTCATCAAGAACCTGCTGTTAGATGAATCTGTCCGTATGGATTGTCATCTGTACGACCGTGTGACTGTAACTCTGATACTTTGTGAATCGGAAGTACCGTGGATGTAGAGGCTGAGAAATTATTTGACATCTTAGTCGCTTAGCTAAAATTTTTAAGCAGAAAAAATATTGAATTTCATTTTTTTGTACTGGTGGATAATTTGATGAAGAACTTCTCGACAGCTAAAGGTACAAGAGTAAGGTCCTTTGATACAGGAGGGAGACAGGGACCAAGTCGATTTCTTTAACCACTAGGCAGCCTGAAGCTACTGAAATCGATTTGGCAGAGATGGGGGAAATGTGGCTTTAACATCAGCTCTGCTTGATCACCAGACAGTGATCGCTGGCAAGGAGGAACGAGAGGCTGATTTCTGCTGGTTCTGTGTCGTGTTATTCTGCATGTGTGATAGACAGAGTATATCTTACAGTAGGCCAAGCCTAGTGTAAATCACAAGCACGGCATTGGATAATAACTTGAAAGAGAAGTCACTTTGCAGTTTGACGAGCCTACGCGGTCTTCTACTTCCACCAAAAAACAATGACTAGTTATTCTCCAAAAAATTTTTTTATTTTGTTTTTGGTGGTTTTTGTTCCTGGTGAAATGCGCGTGGCCTGTTTTGCTGAAGTGAAACCAGGTTACTGAAGCCCACACACTGTGGACAGGAGGATGCTTCCTCTCTGAAGAAAGCTTCACACCATTCACAGATGGAGGGTTTTGTTTTGTTGGGTCACTTGTGACTAGCTTACTGATTTAGCGCGTGTGTGCTGGCTAAGTAGCGATCAGGCTAGTGTGTTACTTAATTTCTCCAGACGGTATGTGACTTTGTTCTCAATTGTACTAAAAATGTCTTGAGGACCTAAGTTGGGCCAGAAAGTGCTGTACTTTGTAGGAGATCAACACTAAGCCCTTCTGTCGCTTAATATAAGCATAAACTAATAATTAGTCATCCAGAAAGTTTTCTCGCCTTATCTCAAAATATATAATTTGCACACCACCAATTGTATTTACTTAATTAGCCTACCTTTAATGAGTAAAATTTAATATAATTTATGATTTTTTACAATAAAATACAGTATAATTAATTTCAGCTGTTGTCCAGCATGGTAACGATGTATGAATATCAAATGGTGCGCGATTTAAAAACAGAGCGTTGGCAAAAATTAAGAAAAAAAAAAAATCCAGATTAGCCTTATAAACATTTTAAAAAAGATGTCATTTATCCCGGAGCTCCTGACCACAGAGTTTCGCTTTCTCAATGATCATAAATATTTTCGCAGAATGTAATTGACTCAGAATGTAGCAGAGTTTCTTCAATTCATCTTTGGGTGAAATGAATGACTCTCAGGATAACTCATAATTCAGTGGCTAATGAAAGTCTATAAATCAGCAACGTGTAAAATGATAATTCTTGTGCTCTACATATTGATGAGGATGATCTTAATACAGGTCAATAGGCCTACATGGTCTGCCAGTTACTCATGTGATCAGCATTTAAAAATTTATTAAGGCTTAATTCCTGCAACGCTTTGGGAACGAGGGCGAAATCTAATATTTGTCCAGTACATAATTTTAACACGCTATTTGCAAGAAGGAAATAATATAAACTATATATTGTAATAACCAGCGCTGACAACAGCAGTAGGATTTGAACTTTTAGTTAATCGTCCTTCCTTGAAGGTTACATATTATTCCAACACCAATAATACCTGATGTCAGCTCGAAATGTAGCACGTGCCGTTTTGTGTTTACGGCTCTTCGGGTCTTTTTTAGTCAGTTTGGAGGGACTGCGGCCATGTTTGTTGTAAACGGTATCAAGGTTTGGAGTCAAGATGCAGCCTAATGTTCTCTCGAAAGTACCGGACTACTGTTGGTTGCAACTGACCCATTATGGTTCTTTTATATACAGTACTGTGCAAAAGTCTCGAGCCACCCCTCATTTCTTTATGTTTTGCTAGGAAAATGGGACAATAGGTACAGTGATTCATTACAACATCATCTGATCATCTGTAATCACCTGCACCTGTTTCTTCACTGGTTCATGCCTTAAGTTAGATGGCTGTGTTATACTTGAATGATTCATTCGTAGGTCACCGTGTGGCTTGACAAACAAAGAACGTTCCTCTGAAACTGCTCAGGTACAGAGACTGGACTGGACTGGAAATGAGAGCCAAAAGTCTGAAAGTCCTTCAGAAAGCCTGGAGAACTATTCCTCAAGACTGTATTAAAAAAATGCAAGACAGTCTGGCTCTTTGGAAGCATATGAAGAAATGAGGGGTGGCTCAAGACTTTTGCACAGTACCGTACGTATTTATTTTGATTCGTCAGGCTAGGAATCACCCAAACACCACTCCAGGGGAGTTCCTAAAAGTTTCAATGACTGAACAAGAACCTAAGAGCTTTTTTTTTTTATTTAGGCCTACTTGTTTATTTTTTTCTCATTGTTTGAGTTGAACTGTGATCAGTGATATGGTTGGAGTTCTCTTGAGGGCAAAACTGTCCTCCGAGCATTCCTATTGAAATTCACTGATGATCATGCACACAGGCAGACCTGACAGCAGGTGGTTTTGTGGTTGAGATTCTCGCATCCCATGCGCTGTTTGTTCACAGCCTTGAAAGGGCACCCCTGCATCAACATCCACAGATGTGCTTAGCTTTACTTGTTTCATTAAGATGCCTGGTTGTACATCATACAATGGGCTTCTGATGTGAGCCATTGCATTTATTTTCTCAGAATATTTTACTGGATGTGTTCAGATTAAGTAAAATGCAAAAGTGAATCCCATCTTGGTAAGCCTGCCTGTAACTGAGCCATATGCATCGCTCAGCGGACTTGAATCCCGCCCCCAGTTCTGTGTGGACGGAGTTTGTTTGTTCCCTCTATGTTTGTGTGAGTCTCCTCCAGGAGCTCTGGTTTCCTCCCACAGTCCGAGATTTTTTTGCGAGTACGTGCCCAGTGACAGGCTGGCATCGTATCCAAGGTGTCCCGTCTACTTCTGTGAGCGTCCTGAGATGATCATGTGACCCTGTGCTGGGTACCGTCTAGCTGGACAAAAGGATAAAATGTAAAATGGATCTGTTGAGCCATATGAATCGAGTCTGCTAAGCATCCAAATCAATTCATATTCATTTTCTTGGCCTTGGCATCTTTAGAATTGCAGTTAGTGTCTGATTTGGACAGAGTCTGGACAGACTTGGAAGATTCGTTTTTTTGTATGAATGTTGCATTTGGAATTAAATTCCATTGGGGGGTATTTTCTCAGTCCCCAAAAGGGGACTAAACTTCACTCAGTCGCCCCGTGGGGCTGCACACCACCAGCACCCCCCTCCCTCCCCTTCCAGGAGGCATTTCCTGCAGAGATATAGAGACAAGGCCGGGGGTGGGGAACGAGAGAAGCCGTGTCCGTCCTCGTCCTTTGCTGCCGGCATCTGCTACCCGGAGGGACGTCAAAAGGACCCCTTGTTTGTTTATGAGCCCGGAACGTGGTGTGTGGGATCAGGCCTGGGCGGGTCATGACAGACCGTGATGCTGGCTCAAGCCTCCGTCCCGCCCCCACAGGCCGCCGGGGCTGCTCAGCTTTCACTTCTGCTTCTGGGCGCCGTGCCTAGTGGCGGTCCCCTGCCTGTCGCTTGCAGCCGCTCTCTCCTCTCACCCGCTCGGGGACGCCGACCCATGGGCCTCTGGAACCAGGAATGGGTTAAAGTGTTTCTCCATCGCCAACACCAATGAGGACGAAAATTCGGGATGGGGCCACAGGGCGGTCGGGGAGCTCATGCACAGGTAGGAAAGACAGCGTGCATACGTCTGCATGTGTGAATGTGCTGCTTCAGGCAGCAGGGTCGTGTTCACCTGGCTGGCGTCGTGAAATCCAGGGGCGGGGTCTGGCCAGACATGTCCTGAATGCATCTACTGCGGGAAAGCCATCAGACCGTCTACCAGGGTCTGAGGCCACAGACTAACGCCGCATTTTCAAACGTAACGTAGCCCAAAGAAGGTGAACGCTTCTCTGATTAGTTCTAGGAGGTTGTGGTTGTGGGTGTAGGTGTAGGTGTAGGTGTGATTGTTGGATGTGAAACTTAGCACAGGCTTGAACAGAGAACCAAACCCAAAGATGAAGTCACAACCTTTAAGCATTCAGGTCTCTCTGGCCTAACCTCACCGATAAAGGAGTTTTCAGTGCAGTGTTGGATGCAGAAGGTTGCTGTGTGGTGCGGGAAAGAATGTTCCAGGTGGGCGGGCCTTCCTGTAATTTTTACTTTATGGATTAGCATCTAGCATGACATGATAGTCATCACTATGCCTCAGTCCGGCATGATGGAGGCCGCTGTGACTTTATGTTGATCATCATCCGTGTTTGAATATCATGCAACGTTTCAAATCTAAGGCTCAAAATTATTTGAATTTCAAGTTTTTTGAGACCACATGCATGTGAAATGTCAAGCATAACGTGTGTAAACAGTCCTCGTGAGGTCGTTCCCTCTGATCGCCCGAGCTGGATTTTCCGTTTCTTTGAGCGACTGCCCCTTGGTGCTTTGGCTAGCCGTCTATCTGCATTTCTCATTCTCCCGTTGATGGATCCGTTTGCAGAGTTGCACGAACGACAGGAGAGCCCGGAATGAGTGGAGAACTCTAGGTGGGGTACAAAAGAACAGCTTGTGTGACGGGGGGAATTTGACCATGCACGGGCCTCTCCGAAATGGCTGGAGAGTTAGAAGATGCAGAAGATCAGCTGCGTGCTGCTCAGAAGCAATTCTGTGTGCATGAAATGTCAGAACGTTTACCACTTCCATATAAAGCAAATAGCTGGCAGAATGAGAGAGCTGTCCCAGGTTTTCAAAAGGGTAGAAGCCCTTTTCACAGTCAGGAATTTCAGTCTGCATCGCCGTGGAAACATTAATCTGATTTAAAAAACTTTATTTGAGACAAGTTCCCCATTGTGCATCTGCCATTCCCACAACGTTGCCCCTTGGGGTTGCTGTCTATGTGTTTAGCTTCCAGATTTGACCCGTCTTTCACTAACAGTCTTGATTTTTCAATCCTGTCATAAAGCAGCACAACAACACCCAGCTGAGTTGTAAAATGACTCTTTGTTTGGATGCATTGATATTCAGCGGGCTGGCTGCTAGGCCGACCAGCCCATACCACCGCCGTTCTGAGCTCTAGAGCGGAGGAAGTGAGTAGGAAGGGAATGCGCCCTGCTGAGTATGGGCAGATGTTATGAATTATTCAGGATCTGCAGACACCAGAGTGACTCTTTATTTCGGATGATGCTCAGGGAGGGTCTGGGGGGCAGTGTACTGGTGTGGGGTAGTCTAGGGTGGTGCACCAATCCTGAAGCATTCAGTGAAATGTTAGCCACGAATGGGTTTGGGTTCTAACCCAGTCGTGGCCGCAGGTGCCCCTAGATATGTCTTCGATGAACCTTCCTTTTAGTCATGCCGGGTTGAAATGAATTTCATTGCTGGAGTAGGGTTCTCTGTGCCTGATGACACATGCAAATGTGATGGCAATTCATGTCAGATGGACAAGCAAGCATTTTTACCCCATCGTCTCTCAGATGCCCGAAGATACATCTCCATTTGCCTCAGCGTTTTGTTTTTTTTTTTATTGTTTAGTTTTGCGACCGAAGATGAGGGATTTTGGATTCCTGACGCCTAGCTTGATTCGAGTTTCTACTGGCTGACACGTGGAGTGGTTTTTCATTTAACAGAAAGACATGTGTGTGCTCTGTCTCCCTGTAATGTGGACCCATTAGTGTTCGGGGTCCAGAGGTCAGGTTCCCAGCAAAGCCTCTCAATGGTATGAAGGCAATCTGACACAGTTGGCCGTGTCGCTCTGTCGAGTCGATATGAGGGAATCGGTATAAGAAGCGATTTTAGGGGCCCAGGCTAGTGACAGCTGGATAGTTGACTTTGCCTCTTCATCAGCCATTAAAAGCGCCGTGGATGCAGACGAGTTAATCCAGTGTAGTGTAAAAAGGGATTATTAACAGGGTTTGTCAGAAGTTTACACACAATTGCTAGGCTCATATGCTGCTGCCATTTTAGTAGGACTTGCTTTTCTTTATCTGTTCAGCATTTCATTTGAATTCTCCTCCATTTTTGCCTGTCTGTTTTACTTGCACAAGTTCAACTGTTCATCTGATGGTAGACGGGGCCAAAGTCCACAAGGATGCTGGCCTACCGATTGGTTAATCAGAAGCATCGCTGTGATTGTCGTGTGTCGTGGCCAGTAGGAAGAAGACATGCGCAGTTTGTGGTCTGAACCAGAACTTGACCAACCTTTGACTCCCCCCCCCCACCAGGCTGAGTGCTCTGAAGAGCAACCTCTGTGATGAGAAGGAGAAAAGCTAAAGAAAACCGTGGCTCATTTGTTTCAGGAAGTGAAGTCACATTTGACTGTGAACGACTTTACACCTGAGTGCCTGCAGCAAAGGCAACAAATAAAAATAGACTGCCTTGTGTTTCCGGGGATAGGCTCAAGGCTCATATTGACCCTGTACTGGATCAGCATTTACAAGTCAAAGACCTTGGTCTCATGGAGGATGCAACTCAAGTTTACAGGTTTTCCCAGAAGCTGTCACTCAATACCGAGCTACTGCCCCCACTTTGCCCGTGTCTGTGAGAGCTCGTTCCTGGAGTGTCCCAAAAGACCTTTCAATTAGTCCACAGTTTATTCCTGAAGAAAACACCCATTTCCGTACCGGCTTTTTATTCTACTTGCTCTCGTAGCATTATTTTAATTACTGTCATTTTTCTCACAAAGTTGGATGGCTTGCAAATCGATATTCCATCATAGTTCGCCTGACTGCTTTCGCCTGGCTGCTTTCGCCTGCCATTTCCGTCTTCCCCGGGGCGGTTTGAGAGACTCGAAGGCGAGACGCGGCAAGGTGTCCGCTCTGAAGACAGGTGAAGCCTGGTGATAAAGTAACCGCTTTCTGTGGAAGTGACACCTGGGCTAATTTAGAGCCGAGCTCGCCTGCAGAGATGAAAGGAAGACCTTGAGATCTCAGTTCCGTCTCACCTTCAGGCACGCCGTGGGGCGTGCCCACTCTTTGTTAGCTTGACACACGTAGGCAGTGGTGATTCTGTGAGGAATGGCGTTGGAGCTGCCTCTGCAGGTATAGCAGCTGTGAGAACACGTACTGTACATATGGCTGTGAATGGGCCCCAGTAGGTAAGTCTGGTCAAGTGGGCCGAGGGAATTCATTACAGCTTTAGAGGAGGGGTCAGGTTGGTTATTCCTGCTATACACTAATTATTAATTTGTCGCTTTAAGCAGTATCAATCTGTGCAATTATGCTGTGTTGATACACTAAAGCGTTGGTAAAATGCTGGGACTATAAATTTGATTTCTGTGTAATTTCAAGAACTATGTACAGCAAAATGTCGTAAAATTATTCCTGACAGCTGAAGCAAAAACTGGGCCTTTTCAGGGCTGGTACTCAAGGTAAGGTTCTTGCTGTGTGGTGGCACCAGGGTGACAACGTGTCATCCAGGTTTCCCGTGAAAGCTAATACACCCTGTTTTCCGTTTGTCTTTAACCCATCCCCCGCCCCTACGGCAACAGCTTCGGACGCGGAACTGGACGCTGCTGCCAAGCTGGCCCTGGAGCGGGCTGAGATTGTGTCCAAGTATGACCGGGTGAGTAGGCTGGCTCTCTGGGTGCGATATGGCCAGCCCATTTCTTAGTACGCAGAGCTCTCTCTTAGCCACGCACTGAACATCACCTCACGGAGGTCACAGGACACAGACGTCCTATACATGCTTTAGTTTCTACCGTGGGAACTTGGTTTAAGCAAGCCTGTTGAATAAGGAGCCAAGCTGATGTTGGAGTTTGCTAGCATCTCAGAAGTCTTAACTTCCATAGTTGAATTACGCAAAAATGTTCCTCGTTGAGCATTTCTGGTACTACCTATTATGCTTTGTGGAGAAGAAGACCTCTTTGCTACCTACTCACGCAGCCTTGCCTCGTATCACTCGGGTCAGTAGCTCAGTAAATCTACTGTCCAATCAAGAAAGTTAGGAATACAGTTTTGGCAGGAATTTAAGCAAAACTGAAAGTACATGCAAGGCAGAGATTTCAGAGGAAGTATTCTGTTTTTGAAATCCCTCCAAGATATTTAATGATCTTTGTCAGAGGACAAAGAAACTTCTGCTCTGCCCCTCACCTCAGGAGTTTTCTCCCAGTTCCTGGGCCAGGCTTGTGGAAAGACCCCAAACCAGAGGGGGATTTTAATCAAGCAAGCGTCGTTCCTATGGGTCCTTGACCTCCGTGACGCTTGCTTGATTAAAATCTGTGTGCCAATTAGTGACGAAAGGATTTGAAAGTACTCCTGAATCCTGGCTTCAAAATATTGGAGTGATAAAATCGGATTTTTATTTTACTGCTTCCCTTTTAGCTGATTTTTGAAGTTTAATTAGTCAATAGTGGCAGAACCGATAACATTCATTTGATCTGAGTTCACCTACTGGGTTCATAAAGGTGATTTTACTTGCTGTGTCAGAATTTCATGATGTGAAACAAGCTTTAAACCCAGCTGGGAATGGCACATTTTACCACTTGTGTATTTTAACAGTGGTTTTCTAGCTTCCATGTTCCTTCTCTGGCTGTGTATGCCTGTTAAAAACAGACAGAGAAATTATAAATATTCCACGTAATTCACTTCTGATGAACTAATGAATTTTAAGTTATTTATATAGAAACTCACACAGAGGCTCAGTGCTCACAGACCTCAAGGGTTGTGGGTTTGAATTCATACTTTACCGCGTCCAGGCTAGTGTAGCTTTCGCCTGACATTCCTCATTTTAGCGCATAAATTGTTCCCGTCATTTCTTATCAAGTCAAGAGTGCCACAATGAATACAAAAAATGAATCAGTATATTGTTTTTTTTTCCTGAAGAAAGGAACAAAACCTTTTGAGATGTTGGGGATGTCGATTTTTTTGACTGATTATCATCTTCAGTGTACGGAAAGCAGCCCAGAGAAGGACTCCTGAAGGTCCAATGAAATGCTCCGATTTCCAAAAGTGTATTACTAATTCCTCCCGTGCCTTCCCTATTTCAACATAGACAGTGTAATAATTTAGGTTGCCCCCAGGTTTAGGACTGTTATCATACTTTTCTCTCCTAAACTGTTGGGTAGAGTTGATAACAGTCAGGTGGTTTGTGGGGCTGGTTTGTGTGGGTTTTATCTGCAGCCCAGAGCTGGGGGAGTTTGTTCTAATATGCACAGGGAGGCCCTGGAGATGATGTTTCAAGCAGCCGGCTTGCTGCCGCGGGGTGGCTGGTGATTGCCGAGCGTTCTCCCATCGTGTGAGTGAGCAAACAAGGCACTTGACTCCAGCTGGTAAGAGTGTGAAATGGGAAGTGCCTTTTGTTCTGCGGTTGGCTAAGGCTACCCAGCCAGGAATTCAGTACAGAGGGGTCTTGTCCAAGCCTAGCTCGATGTTCCTCCTCGGCCTGCGAGAAAGTTCCTTCCTTCTTCCTGCTTAAAGTGAAATATTTTGCTCATTTCTCGCCACTCCCTATGCCTTTCTGTTTAGCGGGGGATGGTGGCTTAGTGGATAGCAGAGTTGCCTCAGTCCTCCTCGGCTGGAAGTTCGAGTCCCACCTCTGCTCTGTGTGTGGAGTTTGCATGTTCTCCCTGTACTTTAAGGGTCTCCTCTGCGTACTCCAGTTTTCTCTCACAGTCCAAAGGCATGCGGTTTATGCTGACTGGCATCTCCAAATAGTCCAGAGTGGGCGAGTGTGTATGTGCCCTGCAGTGGACTGGCGTCCCATCCAGAGTGCTGTTTGGCACAGGCTCCAGGCTACCCTGACCAGTTAGAAATGAAATGGATGAATTTACAAGAACCTTATCTGACTTTGCGGTATTATTTCCAACCACTGAGTACTTGGACTTGAAAACCTTTTTGTCAATTGTGAATAAGCTGAGAATTATGTCACGCAGCCTAGGGTGTACACTGGATTTTTACCATTAAAGCTGCATCCAACTTCAAGTTTATACCCCAGGGACTGTCCAGAAACCGCTGTTATCAGACAATAAATATGCATTTCCTTCTTGAGGGGAAATTTCTGAAATGATGCTGGTCTTCCTCATTTCTAACCGCAGGGGAAAGAGGGAGCTGTGGTGGAACCATGGGAAGATGCTGACTTCCGCCTGTACAAGGTGATCGACAGGTTCGGCTTCCTGCAGTAAGTTATGGCCGGATCGGCCTTAATGTAGCTGATCTCTGTCCGTTTCTTGCCAGCGAGCGTAGGCTGGTGTGCATTTGAGACAGATTAAATAGTTCAGCTAGTGGATCGGTGAAGTGGGAAAAATTTCCACCACATGGTAAAGAATGGCAGAGGGAGGCTGGATAGTATAATGTTGGATAAATATGTATTTTTTGTGTTTGTCTGTTGATCCATCTTAGCAAAAATGAAATGTCCCATATTATCTATCTGCTGTATCGCCATTTGATATAAATGCCGCTCCATACGTGAACGGCTTGCTGTTTGCGTAAGTCTTTAGTGCTCTTCTTAAGCTCCGCCCTCGAGCATCACCGTGTGCATGCAGTGCTGTTTTGGGTCGAAGCTTTACTGGTAATGGCTGCAGAAGGTAGAGAGTTAGGCGTGGGAGGGAGTGTGGGAAGGGAGGTCCAGTCGGAAAGTGTCAGGATGAGGAGGAGGTCTGACGAGCACCTCTTAACCCGGGTGGGGAGGGTGGATGGAGATCAACTAAGTGATGAGCGAGCAAAGTCACTGGGCCAGCTGGCTGTGAAGGCCACCCCCGCGACTGAAGAAGATGAGGGCCACCTCAGGGTAGTGTTAACAGACACAGGAAGTAGCACCCAAAAGATAAATTCTTATCTGTGGGAAAAAAACTGGTATTCTTTAGGACAGGAAGAGGTTCTATCCTAAAGAATACCATTTCCAAGCTAGCTGGTCACAGAAGGCTCCAGATGGGTGTTGGCAACGAAATGAATCTGCTACTAAGTCACATTTGGCATGGCACCATGAAGATGAGGAGCTCGAGCTGGTTCTCAGTGCCCTGATAGCCTAGCACTGCCACGAAAACCTCTGTACATTCCAGACTGGTAATGGGTAGCCAGAGCCCAGAAGGTCACAGATTTGAACTGGTTCTGACTGGCAGGATAGTTCTCCTAGCAACAGAGGAGACAGAGGTTTTAAGATAAATTCAAGATAGCTGGTCAAGTAACCTTGTTAAAGACTGAAAACTCACAACTGGTTTAGGTTCCTTTAGGTTAGATACCCTTAGAAGCAACACAAAGTTAAAGATCTGTGTACATATAACACTAATAGACAGACAGACGTATAAACATGGCTGAGGGTTTAAGATATGCCCATTCACACAATTAGCCCAGCCCAGGAATAAGAGGAAATGGGAAGGAGAAACATTTAAATCTGTTGTTTCCTGTTTGTGTAGCACTTCATGTCTGATTTAGCGTGCTGTCAGAGCAGCAGTCAGAAAGCCAAGCCTTTCCGTAATTTGCCTAATCGATGCTGAGCTTTTGTTCACTGCATGCCTGCCGCTGGATGTCTACCTTTCTAAAATGTTGAGCCAAGTTACCTCGTTACAGAGACGTCACCGCCACTCAGTGGATGGAACCACGTGTGGAAGAGCGGTTTTTTTGTTGTTTTTTTTTCCGTTCCCCTTTTCAGGGTGGGCGGGGAGACATAAACCTTTCTGGGACAACAAAAATGAAGCAGTCATTTTGACAGGAAATGAAAAAGTATGGCAGACACAGAAAGGCATTTTTTTTTCTGACTTTGTTGCCACGGGACAGAGAAAGTCACACGGCAAAACAGAGCACATGGTTTTAAAAAAGGACCCCGGACATAAGGGGCAGCTGGAACAAATGTGTATGAAGAACAGCCATCTAACACACGCATGCACTGAGTCTGTCCTGTCTGCCCGACACGTTTGGGTCAGGTCAGGTGTTGGACAGGAGGCTCACGTTTACTCTAGAACCCATTCCACGTGTGCTCACTCGTGGTTAATGTGAAGAGGCACTTCAGCCCTCAGCGAACACCAACCGTCTTTATTTCTTGCTTTGAAAATTGCAGACTGTCCTCAGCCTTTCCGCAGGGCTAATGAATGCTAATATGTGACTCTGGTTTTCTTGACTTTGACATTTAATTATTTACCCCATTGTTTCCTGTCTGCTAACAGTGAGAACGAGCTGCCTTCCTACGACTCGGTGGAGGAAAAGGTGACCGTGCCTTCAGGCTCATGTTGAAGATTCTTATTCATGTGCAAGCTCTTATCCACTTATCCCCCTCTCTGAAGAGAATGGATCAGTCCACTTGGACAAGTGGGCTAACCCACAATTTTACTTACTTTATCAAATTGTGTGCCAGTCGCCCCTAAATATAAATGTGTACATATCGATACACGGAGTCGGAATTCCACCGCAGCCTTGACTGCTCCAATCTTTCCACTAGCAAAAGCACCAGGAGGTTGAGAGGACCGTGAAGTGGCTGAAGATGCTGAAGAACTGGGACAAGTACAAGAACAGCGAGAAGGTGAGGTCTCTCCTCTGGCTCTGTTTCTGCCGTATGAATGCGCCATTTACGGCCGCCAGGGCCACCGTAGCTGCATCGGCGGGGCCTCTCTGCCCTCTGTCCTTAGTTCTCCTGTACACACAGAAGGAACTTGTTCTGCTTACTGAAGACGCTCTGTACTAACGTAGGTGGCTGCCATCCAGGGCCTGGTCAAAGGTAAACGGGAAACGCGATGAAGCCCAGGTAGCGTGCCGATGCTAATGCTAATGCTAATGTCACGGCTAGTCTGAGGTGCTTAACGTCAGGCTTAATGTCACGGGGGGAGCACAGGACAATTCTTAAAGCTGCATTAAGACGCTTTGGTTTTTATGGTTGTAAACTGGGATTAATTATGGAAAAAATACATGAAATTCTATCAGAAGTTTCTCCTGGCAAGCAGAGTAGGAAGTGAATCGGAGTTGATGGTCAGAGCTGACACAGTACTGCACCGCATTGTGAATTTCTAAGCGAAAGCCGTCGCCTCAGTGAACGGGGGTTAAGAGGGTATCGCGTCGATTTGCTGTTTCTTCTCATCTGTGGCTTGGCTGATGCTCTTTTCCCAAACAACTCATTGTTGTACCCATTAAGGCGGTCATATCAGGTTAAGATTCTCAGCAGAGCATCTCCTGGGATGTGAACTGGAGAACTCTGCCTCGCAGGAATGCGCTCTCGGCCTTGCCGGTAAGAGCTTCCTCGGGGTACCGTTTTGACATGAACTTTCGGCTGTGGTAATTGGTTACCGTGCTCACGGACTGAACGGAGGAAGTTCACTTCTGCCTACAAATGGGCAAGTAAAATAAGAGAACGTGGCAACCCAGCGTGAACTGCCCGTGCAACTGCTGCCAGGTCTTAGAGAGCCTTTCATTCTGAACCCGAGGATAACCTGAAAGTATTAAAAACCTCAAAACAGGCAATATGATTCAACATATTTTATACGCTGTACCTTCATACCTCTTCTAGTCTTGTTCCTCACAGCACACCATTTGAAACCCCTCCCTCTGTCGGGTAAATTAACTGTTTAGCTGCAACCTTAGTGCTGACTGGAGTCGACAGGCTTTTGTACAAGCCCTGCAAGGTTTTCAGCTTCACAGATACGCAGACGTCTCCTGCAACTTGCTCGTGGCATGTCTGGCGCCTGAAGAGCAGTCAGTTATGTATTTTGCTCCCCTTTTTTTTCTCTCTCTGCATCACCTGGTTTTCTCTGTGCCCTCACTACATTCAGCTTCTTAATAGGTAACCCCTCCATGGGGATGGCTCTCGTTGGCCCATACGTTTCTGAGATGACAGCATCTCCGAGAAGAGGCGGTCTTCTCACATACCCCCTCCGGCGCCAGAAACTTCCTGATGGTGAAATGCTCCACTTGACTGCCTCCACATTAACGAAATTGAGAGAGGGGCTAGCTAAAGGATGCTGCATGCCACAGCATCAACTGTTACCATGACAACAAATGGCTGCTGCTCGTTGGAATTTGGGCACACGCAGTGACGCCAGCCACTAACATCACGGCCGCTACTCCCTGTTGCTCTTTAATTAGCAGGCTGCTGCTACCTTAGAACATAAAGCAAGCTGGCTAAGTGCCCTGACCGGCATGGCACACCGCTACCCAGAATCCCCCTTGTGTATTAATCTCTGAGCCGAGGGCAGCCAAACATCCACCTCCCGCCCTTATTTACCGGTAATTGTTTTAAGAATGACAGAAGTGGATTTTAATCAGTAAGGAGGCCGTGGTGTTTCCTTCTAGCATCGATGTCCGATGCGTGATGAGGGAGCCATTGATTTTCCAGAGGTGTCGGCACTCCATTAAGGTTACAGTGAATTACATCGCTTGCCAGGGATGCTTAGTGCTTGTAATGTGGACGAATGACTGAAGGTGTGAGGAGTCAGCTGGATATTTTCCCTCATTCTGACCTTGGCGGGAGGTCTCCTTTCCTGGAACGAGGATCCGGACAGTCATGAGTATCAAATGCATCTTTGTGATTAGCTATTGAATACTTTTTGTAACGTGTTGTAATATGCATGTGAGTGTGTGATTCATCTAAGTTTAAATATGATGATGATTATTATATCATCCATCTATCCATCCATCCTCTACCTGCTTATCCAGTAAGAGGTCATGTGATAGTCTGTAGGCCATCTGACGCAGAATTGGGCCCAAGTTAGGGAACATCTGGCACAACAGAAGAGGACTCCCCACACTCACACAGAGGGATGAGAAATCCAACCCCCAACCGTGGAACTGGCAGGCCCTGCCATTATTATTATTATTATTCGTGGTGGTGTATTTGTCCCCTCCCATCAAATTTATTTTTTTTCTTTTTACTGAGGGAGACTTAATACCCTCCCTCCTTCTCCTGGCTTGGCGCCTACTTAAGCAATCTTAATGCACTCTAGTAAAAGGCATCCTGCCTCCTTGGGGGGGGGGGGGGGGGGGCCGCGGTAGACGCCCCCCCCAACCCACCATTTTCAAGGAGCCAACGGACACCGGGGAGCCCCTTGCAACGGGGTGTGCCAAAGTTGCTGTGAATTGGCCCCCCGGGGGG
>JAACJT020001334.1:0-15475 GCA_009936485.2 Gymnarchus niloticus | reverse complement strand
TTTGAGCTATCAGCGGTTCCCGAAGAACGGGAACCAAGAGCGGTCTCCGGTACCTTGGGTCCACAGAGCCGGATCTACGAGCGGTCTCCGTTACAGTAGGAAAGCCAGTCAATATAACAAGGTTGTGTGTGTGTGTGTGTGTGTGTGTGTGTGTCCGAGCATTTTTGTTTTATTTGTCCATGTGTTACAAGTTGGGGACTTTACCCAGACTTGTGATACTTTCCATTGAGAATTACACATTAACTCATATAATGCATATGATTATTCATCAAACTACATTTGGGGTTGGTGTGACTGTTAAAATTAGTGTTAATGCTGAAATCATGCATGTTCTTCCAGCATCTGGCTCAAGTGGAATTTTCCAGATCACGTGGAGGCCGCATTGCTCTCCAGAATTATGTTAGGGAAGTGGAGCATGGGGTGTTTTGCCCGTGCGCACACCAGAATGGCTCCATCTCATCCATATTTCAGAATAAGCTCTCTGTCCCTCTCTTGGCAAGATGGCCAGTCTGGAAATTAGATCATTTGAAGGTTTTCTTTTTATGCATTTTTTCCCCTCTCTTTTTTTTTTTTTTTTTTGTGGTGGAATTTTTCTCAGGCTCAGGATTCCAGTTCAAAATGATTAATCTGATGAAAAAGGGCTTCTGCCATCCATTGCTGGCACCCGTTCTGTCCCCTCCCCCCCTTTTCCGGCCGGCACTGTCCGCGCACCCGGTTTTTCACGGCGATGCCCATGCTCTGCCGGGTAAATCCGTGAAATGGCTGCTGCTTGGGTGGTCTTGCTCAGGCACCAGTCAGCACGCACAAAGATATGCTGTTTGGGGGGGGTTCCAGGCTACCCAGGAATGTTCACTCACCACAGATAAATAAAGTACTGATTGAGGAGCAATGGCCCTCCACCCTTAAAGAGTAATGGACCACATTTGCAGGGTTGGTTCCTCCTGACCTCCTGTCCTATGGAAACACATTTCTCATCCACCTTAAATGGAAAAACAGAACAGTACCTCTTCCATCGTGATTTCTGTCCTGCTTTGTTTAATGTCCCCACATGGCCATAATGGAGCTGTGCCCCTCGTCACAACCTCTCTGTCACACTTTGCTTAATGTCCCCACATGGCCATAACGAAACAGTAGGTCTTCATCATGATCTCTGTCCTGCTTTGTTTAACGTCCCCATGTGGCTATAATATAATCTCTAACTCCAAACGAAAAAGACTTCGAAAGTTTAAACAAAGGTGCATCTTGTAGGATATTCTTGGTTCCTACAATAAAGGCATCCCTGTCCACCCTTCTGCAGATATGAAACTGGTAGACTAATGGGTGCCAAATGGTCACACATTTCACTATACAGGCCTAACGGTTAGTTGTTGAATATGTTGCAGTCCCGGCGAGGAGGCAAGCTAGATAGGCTTACAGAGTGGGTCAGAACCACCAATGTCAAACCACGTTGTCATGTGATAGGGTTACCTCTGCAGTGTCCACCATCCAGCTCAGCTCACCTCCTCTCCTCTGACCGAGACAAAGACGGCTTTTTACATTACATTTGGGGGAAAAAAATGCATGTCAATAGCTCAAAGTCAAGCAAGAAATTACCTGTCATCCAAAAAGAAATGCATACAATTTGCCACCAGAGCAGGAAGCTGTACACACACAGTGCCCATTCTGAATGATAGTGTAAGAAGTTAAGGAAGTATTGGCCAACTTTTAATCTGACCACAGGCAATGTACGACAGGACGGGCATGTCGTACCAGGTCCATAACGGGAACAGTAAAACTCTTCAGATATGGCCAGAAATGTAAATTATCTGTCAGAATTGAGAAATGTTTTTTGAATAACACTAGCAAAGTCTGTAATTTTACATGACCCTCAAGACGAATCAGAGAAGGTAGGGTTGATATCTCTACTTCGATTGCAGATTCCTCCAAAAACAAATTGAAAATCTGGGAGCTGAGCAGCCCCACATGAACTAGGAATTACGAAAGCTTCTGAGGTGCCTCTGATGAACTTTGTGCAGTAAACATGGGGTCTCGTCATTATTGTTGGTTTTTCACAGCTGAGGTTCGTGGCGTTTCATCACAACGTGCTTGTGACAGCTGTTTGTCTGAGACTCCGATTCTCTGTCGGAGACTCTGTGAAGTTCAGTTTCGGCGGCAGGGATTGGAGAAATGGGCTGGAACTTTATATGGAGGATATGTTCTACAGATGGAAGGGATGAGACCAAAGAAGGGAAATGGAATGTAGGCATTGACTTTGAGTAGAGACTATCGAATATGGGTTTATGGCCGGGTGACTGAAAGTATGTTTTATACCATAGGTTACTGATTGGACATGAAGGGGGAGCTTGTCACATGACAAGGAGATCACCCCACCACCTCCACCTTTTTAAAATCTTCCTCTTACCTGCGTATCAAATTATGAGCTGTTGAAGCCCCACACCAGATACTTAAAGGGCTAGATGATTATTTAACAATCCCTACATCCACACAGGAGATCTAGGAGACTATCCCAGACAGCATGGGCCACAAGGCGAGAGTACACCCTGGATATTCAACAAGTGTTCACATTATTGAGAGAATGAGGGGAATTATCTCCTTTTCAGTTTAAACCTCAAAGAACAAATTCCTGACTGACTTATTCATATCATGATTTACCCTTAGCTGTTCAGTGGCTTCTGTTATTCATCCCAGACCGGTTTGATGATGAAGAGCAGGGTGTCACTGCTGAGGCAAGCTTTATGTACACAGAAGGTTTTGTACATCTGTAACGGGTCATCACAGCAGATGTAATTAATATGCCGTCCATGGTAGGACTTCAGTTGGAGTCCATGGAAATATCCATGGGTGTGCTTTGTTTTGGTTTGGTGGGGAGCATTCTGGTGTTGTAATGCCCTTTCTAAGTGAGAGCTTGCTTTTAAGAATGAAATTGCCCATGAATGGCCCTTTCACTGCTGAGGCACATTTCCGTTTAGAGAGCACTCGTGCGTTTCACTGTACAACTCATTGTGCAATAGTACTCTTTTTATTGATTTTAATTTCCTGCAGTATTTTCTCTGACAACCCTTGCACTGTTTGTCATTACTATTTGTTACTGTCTAAATGTCTGTTTTTTTTTTTTTGGTTTTTTTTTCTAAATGTATGTGTTGTGCTGCTGTTAACAAACTTGTAATTTCCTTCAGGCCAAATAAAGTATCTCTTCTGTTTAATCTTATCCAGATATGCCACTTTTGATTGCAAATCATTTTCCTTGTCTCTGGTGCCACCTTGTGAATGGTCGTTGAATTGCGTTCATTGTGGAGACTGATACCGGATTTTCTTCAGTTTGTGAAGACAAGTAGTATGTGGAATGGCCCATGGTGATAGGTTTAGGTGTCACAGTGGCCCAGTGTGCTGCACTTTTGGATTTACGTGTCTGTGAGAGTTGCTTTTGGTTGTCTTATCGTCTCATAAACCACCCCCACTAATCCTGGAGCTGTGTGGAGTGAGTGTCAAGGTTTAGGGCCCTATTTACCAGCTTCACTGTTACTAATAAATTTAAAAGAAGCTTCATAGTCCTTGACGATATGACATACTGAGCTGCCTGGTTTTGCTGACCACACAAGGGACAGGGGATTTTTATTTATTTATTTTTGCGTTTTTGACCAAGTTGTGTCAAAGCAGGACACCTCCATGGGACTGATGGGTATTTTTTTTTGTCTCCGCCCTGCAGCAGCCAGCAGAGTAGCCAGCACAGTAGCCATGACGACGACACCTCTCGCTTCCTGACTCCATTCATTCGCGAGGAAAGGTGAGTGCAGTGTGGTCACGTGTGCCTGTATAAACATACGTAAATTTTTACCTCCATCACTAATGGCCATAACAGGTTAGCAAAGGAGCAGCATGATCTTGGATGATCCTAATGGAAATATTATGTTTCCTTTTGTGTCTTTGTTGATTTTGACAATGAACAGCAGAAAAAGTTTATATTGTTTGAGCAAAATCTTTTGATTTGAACGGGATGTACTGTACATTACTGTTTACAAGCCTGTACAATTTCAAAACATAGAGTATAACTTAGACTTGTTGACTTGTATAACAATATATAGTCAAGAGTAAATTCTTGGACAGTTTCTGAAATATTTCCGTCACCATCAAATTCCTTACACTCTACCTACTATTAAAACATTTTTAGCATTTTGGTATGGGCCCTTGGCCCTGCACTCTAAAACCAGGTGCTTTATAGACGCTTTTATGGGAAAACCTTTATTGTACCTCGACATTACGGCCAGAGGAGGACACGGAACCGCCTGATGATCCACACCAACATTTTGTGCTGGGTTCTCCCCTGTCTTGGACCAGAGAGCTTGCAATACTTTCGGCTGCGGTGAAAAGGAGAAAGTAATGGATTTAATAAACAGGTTTTGCAAACTTTTGACGGTAACACTGGGCAATGAGCGCCTCTCCACTGGTTACTTTTTATACCTGATTAGTTATGCATTTATACTTGTTATACATTAATAAGATTTTCACAATTTCACAAAACAGAACTGAGGCTATATCACAGTACGTTATGTGATCCATGGAAGTTTCATCAATTCTGCCGGCTTGCAATCTGCAGACGGGGACTGTGGCTCCATAGCACTTTTCCAGGTCCGATACCGATAACACGACCCGATACTGACCTCTTTATTTCCCTGTGAAATGTGTGCGCTGTGCACCAAATACCGCAGTCCCCCGAAGGAAGAATCCCGTTACGAAATGAGGATTTGGCAGCGTGGAGCTTAAACGAGGCTCAGGTGTTACCGAGTCGGATTATAATCACCTGTCCCAATACCCGGTCCATATGAACCGATACCGATACCGACGCTTCCCTACTACACACCGAATTCGGATTATCGTGCTTTTAAAATTATTTAAATTATAATGACGAAGGGGTGCAGCATGCATGCATTTGCCTGGGAGCTCCGGCACCGGGACCCGCATGCGGCACCAAGCCGTCATCGGCGCCCGTCCTGCGGCTTTCCCCACTAATTTGCTTGGTAATAAAAGCTTCGTGTTTCGGTGGGTCCGATATTTTAAATCGCACGGTCTTTTTTTTTTTTTTGATCATGCCGGCACATCTGGTTTGGTCCCATCATCCAGTGTAGCAATAGACGGAGCTCTGCCACCTCTTCCATTTGATGGCCGCCGGTCCCTTTCGTGTGTTCCCAAGCCAGGGCTCAGAGTGACACGCTTCAGACCAGCAGAGCCGGCTGAGCGCAGGTCTGAGCCCGGCGTGGAGATGCTGATGACGGTGGGGCTCTACGCGTCCGTCCGTCCGTCCGTCCGCACCGGCAGCGAGCGTAAGAAGCGTCGGGCAAATCGCGACGGACGGACCACCCCCCACCCCCCCGACCCCCGAGAGGCGAAGACAGACCCCTGCATAGAAGGCGGCTAGGAGGAAAAAACACGGATGAATGTCGGCGAGGAGATAGACATCACCAAGGCTGTGCTGGGAGTCTGTCTGGAAGACTCACCCGCAGTCCATCATCAATACTTCACCCTCTCTTTCTCCCCCTCCCTTCGAACTCTCTGTATCCTCTTATAGAGCATCATTGTTTTTTTTTTGCCCGAGCTCCAGACACACGGTAACCTGGAATAAGGTCACCAGGTGCCGTCTGGGCGGAGGTTCCAAGGTCTCAGCAGGGCAATGCTGCCGACTCCGATGGGCTTCGTGGACTCTGTCACCTCACTTTCTTTCCTCAGCCTTTTCGTGTTATTTTTTAATAATTCCACGCTGCATTTTTTTTTCCCTTTATTTTTGTCCTCCACCTGCTCTCTCTTCAATTCAAATGTTCGGTGCCGGGACTTTGAAGGTGTAGAATGTCATGTTTCCTCTGCAGGTAACAGTTCTGCATTTTTATTTCTATATGCATGATCGTCCTCTGCTGCCCGTCTTTCTGAACCACACAGATACCCGTATATGTCATCAGAGATAGACATGTAACTCTGCCGTACCTGGAGGTGTACTTGTCATTACGTGTCTGCCCCCTTTTTTGAGGTGAGGAGCAGCAACAGTGAGCACAAGTGTTAACATTTCCCATGGCACGTGAGACGTGCTGCGATCAGTGTGTGATTAAGAATCCCGTCTCGCCAAAAAGCGACCCACGTCCAGGTGGCCAGGGTTCGAGAGGTGAGATGGACTGGTAACGGAAGAGGGGTGTTTTGAGGCTTCTGGGTCAAAACATTAAAAAACCGGTCTGACTTGTTTTAGCTAGCACAGACTGTAGGGAGTTCAGTCTATAATTAGGCCTATATAATTGTAATGGCTGGGGGGGGTAAATGTAAGCTGAGGTCCCAAAGCAAGGAATTACAGTGGGGGCACTGTAACACACATATGGCATCTGTCCAAAATCCTGCATTTATAATGAGGAATTATAATAATGCATTGAGTAAGTCTCCTTAATGGTATCTAATAATATGCTGGCCCAGTTACATGGGTACTAATACTATGAATTTACTTTTCCATACTTCAGGTTAGTTCACATTAAGCACAAAGGTATAACAAGCAGCCCTACCTGGAACGTGCAGTCCATAGGTGGATGATTGCTGCACTGTGCACTATCTGCATTTCGTCTGTCTGTCTGTCTGTCTGTCTGTCTGTCTGCATTTATACATACCTTGTATTGTAATTTTCCTGAAAGTTAACCTTCATTAATTATTGAACAGGAAAGGCTATGATGTCCTTCTGCTTTGAGTACTGGCTGCTGTTACTTAAAGGTGTTCGTTCTGCAGTCTGAACAGCACAGCCTGATATGTGGGGGCGTTTTGTAGGATTCCCTCCCGTTTCCTGGGAGATGTCCCAAGCTTCTCCGAGGCACCTGAAAGCGTGATTGACAGATGGCATATTGTGGAAGCTGTAGTCAGTCCTGCCGCTCTCTGAAAGATGTCACATTGATTAACCCTCAATGAGGGTTACATGCCAAACCTGTGCATAGGATGAGTTGCTGTGAATTTAGGGTAGGCAGCATTGCTGGAGCTGTAGTGGAATAAATGCATCTGGTTTGCCATTCCTGTCAGAGGTCAAAGGCCAGGGATGATGCATTGTCCTTAGGGGTGGAGAGCCCTGTGGAGTCCCACATTGGATTTGGCAGTGTCCCCTGATGAGCTTGATGACACAGGGCGTAAATCTTACAACACACAGCTCCAAATTAAATTATGAGCGGACATGGCACTAAACTTGAACTCAATAAGAGCATCCATCCATCCATGAGCCCTTATCCTCTGTAGGGCCACAGTGAGTCTGGAGACCCAGGGCACACGGTAGAGGACACCTTGGATTGGCTGATGAGGCCTGAAAGTAGTGAACGTCCTCACAACACTGACCTGAGCTCATTTATGTGCATGACGTTGATCTTTTTGCAATGTCTACCTGTGCAGTGAAGGGATTATTTCTTTTGCGTTTTGCTATGTCCCTGTGTGTGTGTGTGTGTGTGTGTGTGTGTGTGTGTGTGTGTTTTCTCCTAAAACACTTGCACGGTTACCTCAGTCCCCTGTTGTCCCCAGTGTTGTGTGATGAGCTGTGCGTCACACTGGCGGATGGCCCGTTTCTCCTACCGACGTGTATAATCACACATTTGTGCCAGGCTGTGGATCGCCTTTTATCACGCATCACTCTTCGTCAATGGGGCCTTGGCGAATGATCTTGGAGGTGGCCCCTCCTTGTTCAGTGACCCCAAGGCAGCAGAAGGGTCCACGCCTCTTCAGTAGTTAATGTCACTGTAAGCGCTTGCCGGGGAATCTTCTTGACAAAGTGGCTGTCCGCTTGTGTTCAAGGTTGCCAGACTAGCTTACAGTGAAGGGAACACACTCCTCTGTTATTCCCCTCCCCTTCTTTTTGGACCAGCTGCCATGTCTTCCTCATTCAGAACGGTGGTGACTCTAGCGATCTTGTTCCTCGATGTGAAAACCGCAGTGCTCTAGAACTTTCTGGCTGCTTGGATCTCCTTTGGTTCACAAACCTTCTTAAAAAGCTGGGATGTACAAATCAGGTGCTAAATTCTTCTTTTTATTCTGATTTGAGCTACTCAGACACCTTGTGATTTGTCATGGTTAAATATGGACACTCAGATCATCTTTACCAGGCCCGTGTGGTGCAGGGGTGGGCTTGGCCCAGCCAATCATGACCTTGGCCCATCCGGCTGTTGGGAAAAAGCCAACCAATCTTGATTAAAAAAAAAAAATTACTATTATTGTAAATTGGAATGGAAAAAGTCCAGAAATTCTTGAAGATGGACTTTTTCCATCCAGACAACTCCCCCAGCCTATTTAAAGAGTCTGTAAACCACCAGCCATATTACGGACATACCACCCTGAATGCGCCTGATCCTGTCCGCTCTCGGAAGCTAAGCTGGGTCGGGCCTGGTTAGTACTTGGATGGGAGACAGCCTGGGAATACCAGGTGCCATAAGCTTTACTTAATTTCATTGTACCCATTACAATGACAATAAAGATATTCTGATTCTGATATTAGAGCTGGTGTATATTCCATATTAAAGGTTAATTGTGCGGTAATTGAAGTAATTATTGTTGAATAGATTATTTTATCTGAAGCTACTTATAATTTTGCCAGGTTTACATAGCTAGATGTTTATCGGTGGAGTTCAGGTAATTTTCTATAGCCTTATGTTGTATGGGATGCCTTCTGTAACTGGCTTGTGTTTAACCAGACCTCCTCATTTCTTACTGATTTTATGGTGGTCCGGCATCTCATGTCCTTTCATGGTCGTCGGCATGTTGGGGTGGTGAAGGGAAGTAGCTGTAAGCTAATGCGTTTGTTTTCGGTTCCTCTGCAGGTCTGAGAGTACAGTGGAAAAGTTCAGGTGAGTCCAATTTCCTTGTTTCAGTTGCATCTCTGACTTTTCTGGGTCCTGAACAGAGATGAGGATGAATTGTCACCTCAGCATCTTGCCCCCATACATGACTCAGCCTCTCCTATGCGTGCTTCGTTGTGCCTGAAAGGAGATAACATCTTGAAAAGCCACCTCGCGAATGCAGCCGCAGGCTGTGGAATGCTTTTGTTTGCTTTTCTTGGGCGAACAGAAGCGTCTCACCACGCGCGTGGCACAAACATGGCTTTGTTCATGGGCAGAGGGTCGGGATCCATCTCCTCTAGTGCCGACACTCAGTCTGTGCCGTCAGCTGGCTGGCCAATCTTTGGTTGTCCTCAGTAGCATGTAGCCAAGCATACAGACGTTCTCTAGCTAGCTAGACGTTCTCTCTTCTGACTAGACGTGGTTGGAGAAGGTGAGTGTGCTTATTTTCTCTCAAATCATTTGGAAGAAGCACTTTTCAATGGGTATGGTAGTCAGGCAGAAGTTGACTCTTCTATGAAGATGTCGTGGGCCTGGATGAGTGTTTCTGGTCCACGTTGAAAGATGTGATTCTTCACCTAAGCAGCGCATTGTGGCTACTCCCTCCTCACTTAGGGACTGCAGTTTTGGATGCCACAGAGACGGAGTTTTGATGCAGGTCTGCTTTTTGTGTAGATCCTGAAATATCTAACTGTAGAAGCCATGCATTGCGCATCTCTGCATTTACACACATTAATGGAACCGTTGATGATGGCCATTTTCGTTGTGAGCCGTTTATTCTCCTGAGAGAAATTCGGTTGTTTGCCTTTTTTGTATTTTGGATTTTTCAGTTCTGCGTGTGATTCCGTCATGTCACGTAACGTGTACTATAGCCATTTTGAGTGTTTTTTTTTTTTTTTTTTTTAATTCCTCCCACCACATCAGGTACCGTTGTTCTTTTTAATGCCGTCAGCCTGCAGTTCAGACGGTTTGATTCTGTCTCGTATTACATAGAGTACGTGGAACGCTCCAAAAGGAATTGGAAAATCGTTTTATTTGACATCATTGCTTTGTTCTTGTGTCACTTATTAGCTATATGGGTCCTAATAATTTCTTAAAAATCAAATAGTTCCTTGTAATAAGCTTTGATACTATCATACGTTGTACAGAGGAGTGAGGAAATGTTAAAAGTGTAAGAAGTGTAATTCTGATAATTTTGTCATATTAATTTTGATGTTCATTCATGATGGACATGAATGGTGAGAGCTCATTGTTAACCTCACCTGTGGCATTATGTCGGGGAGGGGGCTGGAGCAGAAGGTGGGTTGGTTGACGTGTCCTGCGGACAGCTTCAGTGCCACACTCCCCGGCTTCAGCTTCACCGTTCCAAACTGATTCACTCACGGTGGCAAGACGAGTACCGAAGCCGTCTCTCGTGTTCCAGTGCTGACTCACGCCATCTCAGGCGCCAGTCGGAGGCTCCCTTGCATTTAAACATTCTTTGTTTCAAAGCCCCCACACTGGGAGGTCAAGTCGCAGGAAAACCTTAGCGAACTTCCACGCCCCTTCGCTCACTGATATGTACGTCCTTCGTATAAGTTGGAGCTGTAGCATCCAGACAGAGTCAGTGCCCTTAAAGCTGTAGAAAAGAGAACCCACATCACTATGCTAAGCCAGGGCACATTCACTGCTTAGTTGCAGAAAACACTTTCCCCACAACTTGCGTAATGTGTATGAATTGTGCTGAACGGTCACCCAGGGCCATATAACACCACATATGTGAGTTCATGTCCAGTCTTGCTGTGCGTAGAGTGTAGGTCCATTTAAGTAATGGGGTCCGTACCCCTCCAAAACTCCTAAGGGTGCCAACATGGTTTTCCACATAACCCGGCTATCCTCGCTCAAGCAGAGGCTGCCATAAACAATGCTGATGGAAGCCACAGGGTTTAAAGGCACAGCCAGAGTTTAATCGTATTTTGGGGGGGAAAATAACACTACTCTGGGCATTTATCATAGCGTTCCTTGGGGTGTACTGCGCTGCGTACGTTGTGCACTGGCTTGTATTTAACTCTTTAGGGGCTGTGTTTATAATGTCATCTATTTTCTTTTGTTTATGTGTGTATATGCTGCATGAAAGAACATTTAACTTCTGCAGTTTCCTTAGAGTTAATCGAAAAGTGTATAGCAGCAGGTTCAGAGGAAGGACCCTCTGTCAGCCCCCCCCCCAGAGGATGGATCCTCTGTCAGTTCGGCACACAAAGTGCTGCTGCTGGTTGTCTACATCGCGGTAGTCAGCATAACCCAACTCAGTATCTCCACTGACCCTGGGGGGTGGAGAACATGAGCTCCCAAATCAATAAGGAGCGGACTGACATAGTCCCTGGTTTAGAGGCACTTCCCAGATCACACTGTGAGAGTGAGCAGTGACAGAGCTTCAAAGCCCCAAACTGGGTTCTTAATTAAGCTTGTCTGGTCCTTGATATGGTTTGGGCACGTAATTGTAACTTCTTTCCTTCTCCTTGTGTGATTGTACTTCAGCTTCATAGCTTCCTGTCGTTGCGTGTTGTGTTTTTTCTAGTTGTTTTTGAGTCCAAGAACTGCTGAATTGCCTGAACGGGGAGAGGCAAAAAGACTGCTGTGTTGAGCAGCGGGGACAGCCAATTGAGGCAGGAAAGGTGGGAGGAGGGCATAGAGAGAGAGAGGGGGGAGGAAGATAGCCAGAGACCAGGAGGACTGAAAGAAAAGGAAGCTCCTTCTCTCTGCTCTGACAGTCCCTTCACCACTTGGCCTGTTGAACACAGCCTCAGATGGTCTTCGGTGGAGCCCGGGGCCCCTGAGGTACATAGAGCCTCTTTCTTCAAACATCAGAAGACCAGAGCTTGAAAGCCCCAAGACACAGCAGTTCATCCGCAATACACCTGAGTATTAGACTTAGTTGGAGCTGGAATCCAAAGTAACAACTCTCTCGCACTGCTGTACAGCGCTGGGAGATGACCTCAGTTTACCCTACTTTCTGAAGTCCACAGTTCCTCGGTTGAAATCTGTCATCTGATTTGAACAGCCGTGGTGCAAGACGTGCAGGTCATAGGACATGCGCTTTTAATGCTCGCCATGCTACTGGCGGACCTGGCACTCTGCCCGAGCTGACTGTAGGCATCCGAAGATCCAGAAGCTTTGGAGTGGCATGGAGTTAGTCACCATGTTATACTTACCTAGTAGTGCAGTGGAACTTATAGGTTGACCTATAGCCCAGGCAATCTCGTCAATGGAGGTACAAGAAAACAACTTGGGAGTCTCGCCCGAATGGGGCTAACTCTTTGCATAAGCCTGGGATGTGACGCTCAGAGGCGTTATCTTCTGCACTGCACAATGAAGGTCCACAAAAGGGTGGAGACCGTCTGCACTTGGGCTGGAAAAAATCCCGCCTCCGCGGGACACTTACCGATAGCAAAGGCAATAAGGGACTGGGGGCTACGGAGCCCAGCTACAAGACGACGGACTGTGCTCATGCACGTACCCTTTCTCTTTGTGCCCGCTCTTGCCGACTGTCCAGGACACGCACACAAGTCGGGTGTAGTCATCGGAGGAGTTGTGTGAAGTACAGGGTTCCTTCCCATCTGTATTTATCGTTGTCCTTTCGGTTGGAGACTGCGTACACCAGGCCAGCGTAATCTAGCAAGCCGACTTGTGGGGTAGTCTGGGATTAGGAAATACCGGCAAAGCGCTCTGGTCATGTCTGTCGTCCAAGAAGACAGGATGGTGTCTTTCTGCTCACGATGCAGCAACACAAGGTCAGGTGTCCTCTTGGTCCACCTCGCTCTCCCTTTTGCTATTGATCAGTTTACCTATTCTCTTTTCACCCTGTGCAGGGTTTTGACTGTTAGCCTCAATTTTCTGCGTTGCGAGGAAAAAGTACATAAAGTTTAGCATTCTGCAGTGAGTAGTGCTGATATCCAGTTTTACATGCATTATACACCTACAGTCTTAATTCCTCCACTTTTGATTGTTGCTTATTCAAATTTGCATGCAATTCCTGACGTGATGCTCAGATGAGCGTTACCCGAGCTTTATTGAAACAAAGACATCATCGGCACTGAGTTGACTTGATTACATGTTGAGAATCTGAAAGACATGGAAATGTGCAGTAAGAAGCTGAGGTAAATGTGCTCTAGTCATTTTTAATTTTTTTTTCTTCCCCCAACTAATAAAAACACATACAGTCTGCATGTGGTTCTGTGGACTCTCCCTGAGTTTGACCAAAGGCTCTTGTCATAGTTGTGGACTTGGATTTGTAGTGATGGAATAAATGAGGTTTCAGGCGAAAATCTGACTTTTATAAACCGGACTATTTGTGGGAGATGTAATCTATCCAGAGTGCCATTAGCTAGTGACGGGACAAATGAGCTGGAACTAACCAATCAATGCTGGTGCTACATGAGGATTGAGTTGAATGGGAGCATCTCAAACTATCGCCAGCATTGATTGGTCAATTCAGGATACTCCCACCCATCACAGGTTTTTAAGCCTGATGTCGCACCAGTGTTGATTGGTTAGTTCAGGATACTCCCACCCATCACAGTGGGCGTCACATCAGCAGATATGTGCCTCATTCCTGAATGCAGGCAGAAATATTTGCAGATGTATTTTCGGTACTCATTAATTTCTCCATATGTGCTGGGAGAAAAAGTGAGATGCATGACTCACTGTTAATTAGGTGTTGGACTAAGAAGTGTGTACGTGTCTTTCGTTCATGAGTAAACGCAGTTTTGGTAATAAATTGCTTGAAGTGGTAGGTGACGCGTAGACCTTTAACGCACAGGCAGGGGACCGGAGGTTTCAAGGCCTGGTCTGGATGCTCCTTTTGCCTTCTGTTCAAGTTCACGTCCTTTTGTATGGAAGAGACTGGACGTCAGATTGCTTTCCTCAGTACACCCCGGGAATGGCTTGCTGAGAGTGATTCATTCTGTGCCCCTGCCACTGCTGCTCATTTATGCCAACTCCCATCTCATTCCACTATGTCACTCCCGCCATCCCCCCACTGATGACGCCAACGTCTCCAGCGCTGGTGCCTTTGGCATTGAGTCATTTTGATTCCATCCTAACAGGACGGTTGAGCAGTTCACAGATATGTGGCCACATCCAGTCGACCCTCTACACAAATTCTTTGGAGGTGAGGATGGAGAGTAGAGGAAGGCTCAGATTTCCCAGTTATCACCAATTTAATTTATTCATTCTTCATCTCTGTCAAGTGATGGAAAAACTCCACGTTGAAGATTAGAGTGTGGACCTGAGACTACTTAGAATGGTTTATTAATCAGACCAAGGAAATGTAATAAAAAAGTAAGGTTCATTCATGGCTGAATGAGGTTCTGAATGAAGTACAAATGCCTTAAAAAAGAAAATTGGGGGGGGGGGGGCAGAAGATAAAGTATAAGGAGACTTTTTGGCAGCTTGGAACCTATTGTTACAGTCAGTACCTCTGGCCTATAAGGAACAACATAAATTACCCTCATGAGTTCTCTTGGTAACTGTAGAATTGACTAAGGTTGTGTCAAAGGGCTGCATGTGCTCCAGTAGCATTTAATCATCCTGGACTCTCTCTCCCTGCTGATTCCATACCGTTGAAAGGATGACTCACTGCCTCTAGTGGCAAGGAGGTCTTTCGCAATGTATAGACATCCACCTGGGTGCAATGAACATTTTTATGACTTCCCCTGTTCAACTGAATTCAGAAGTCAACATGGATCCTAGGAAGAGCTTGGCTAATGCCCAGTATCGGCAGTTTTTATATCAAGCTCAAGATGAAAACAGTAGTGATATATGAACTGACTGAAAGGCAAAATGTGTGGCTCCTTCCAGTTATTTATTTGCTCATTTATTGTCTGCTAGTGTTGATGATGGAATTCTTCCATCTGTGTCTGTCCCTCATTGGCCGTTCCGTTTTTTGGTTCACTTTATTTTTGTGTGTTGTGTAAACTTCATTAACAAAAATATCTATTTTTTTTAATAAAAAAAAAAAAAACATCGGCTGTCTTTTGCGCTTTCCCTTGACCTCTGGAAGACCATCCGTTTGTGGCCCCAGAAGGTCTGGATGCTGCAGTATGTGAAGGCGGGAGCTTTATTGACATAAAGACACTCAGTTCCTACAGTATTTGCGGCCTCTTCGCTCTGGGCAAGTAAAATACTTAATGGGATCATGGCTATTCTTAGTGGGTATAGTCAACGTCGTATAGAGCACTTTCAGCCTTTAGCGGCAGACCTTTCCATTTATTATGGTGAATGTCTCTGTGTTATCGACGGGCTTCCGTTTATAATGCTACAGTCTCCACAGAGAACAGGTACTTGTCACTGGATCAGAGATGGTCCTTCTGCCACTTCCTCCTTATTAGGCTAACATGCTACACGGCATGGCTCACCCCACCCAGCCCTTTTCCAAGCTTTTACCACTGTTTGATATGAACAGTACACCAAGTATCTGCAGCTTCAGCAATGTATCTCTGAATCCTCTTCTCTAGGACAAGCAAAGGAAGTGGAAAAAACTGATATGGAGACCGCAAAGGTGAGAAGCCCCCCCCCCCCCACCCCCCCCCCCCCCCCCCCCCCCCCTCCCCCCCCCCCCTCACTCCCCCGGCCCCCAGACCACCCCCCCGCCAGCGCGCGGGTTGATA
>JAACJT020001333.1:0-15483 GCA_009936485.2 Gymnarchus niloticus | reverse complement strand
TTAGTCTCTGCCCTGCTTCATTTTGTTCTCCAAGGCCATATTTGCCAGTTATTCCAGTTACCTTTTGATTTCCTACTGTAGCATTCCAATTGCCTATGATCAAAGTGATATCTTTTTTTGGTGTTAGTTCTAGAAGATCTTTTAGGTCTTCATAAAATTTTTTGATTTCAGTCTCTTCAGCATCCGTGGTTGGGGCATAGACTTGGATTATTGTGATAATGTAAAGTGTACAGGATGGGTATTCACATATATGAGAGTGGGAGTGCTGAGCAGCCAGAAATATGATGTAGGATTAACCTGCTTTCATCCACGGCTGTTGCTGTTATGCCAGAGGTCATGGTGTAAGGCGAGGCTTTGGAAATAGAAATAATTTTATAAATACTGTAATAGTATTGGGGTGAACATGCGTGGGGATAATCATTACATAAGAGTATTATGAGAAAACCCCATTTCAGTGTTCAAATCTGGATTTGTGTTTATTGGCATTAACAGCCAAATTTGTGATGAAATTAGCCGGAAAATGAGCCAATGGACATGGATGGACAGTGTTTTGTTCACATTTTTAACATGACTGTATATACAATCTCTAATTATGAGACATACGGAGTAGGTCAAATCATTTTGCAAAGGTACTAGAAGATCGAGTGTGCACCTTGAATTTTCTAGCTACATAGTCTGTTACAAAATTACCTTGCTGTGAACAGGGCACAGGAATATGCAAAGCACTTTGTCACAGTGCTTCTTGTTAAAGGCGCTATATGAATAAAATTGAATTGAATTGAACTCTGTAGTGGGGCAAAGAAGGAAAAAACGTATCCAAATCTAAATAAGACCAAATATACTGGATTTAGTATAAGAAAAGTATTCTGTATTTCAGTTCAGACTTTCTCCACCAGTCTAGCATTTCTTTCACGTTTAAAATAGATTAACTGAGGTAATGACACCGAGGAAAATTAGAGGATGCAGAGCAAGAAAAGTCGCAAAATTCAAAGATAGCGTCATCAGAAAGTACATTCTCAGTGAGTCGTGGTACGGGCTTCTCTTCATCTTCACATTCTCTTGTTGCGTAAGGAATTTTCAGGCATTCGAACTATACAGTTTTGTTTACTATAAACCAATCATACCATCTTTTCGCATTTTTTGATGAAAAATCTATATGAAACTTTTTTCCCCCCATTTAGTAGCCCGCATTAATCGAAACCTAAGCAACATCGACGTGAATTTCAAAGACGGCTCCTATTGCCTTCTAACGCTATTGGTCCCAGCTTACCGCACACGTCTACATAACAATTCGAAAACACACTTGTGTGTAAAATTCCTCTGTTCACGCATTCTACATGAGTGTGCGGGCGTATATTCTCTGTTCCCCGTAGGGTAACACGAAGATCATGTATCGAGGGCCGTGTGTCACTGTAACCCATTCCTTGACAACTTTCCTTCAACTGGTTAAGTGAATAAAATGGATCTCACAATATATTAGCAGACCGTGACTGAGAAAGGCAGGGGTCCTCCCATTTCCTCCAGCATTCTATTGAGACATATTCATTAGTAACCCTTCGCTAATCAATTGCTATTCATGGCGATTTTCAAACACATAACGCTGTAAAGGAGCACAGATGCCCAGCGGCTTTCTGTTAAGGGAAACCGTCTTAACAAATCAATCACGTCGTCGTTCTTGTGTTAGAGAACATTCACAAACCATATGGCATCCCGATGCTCACAACGTCCTTTTTTTTTTTTTTTTTTTACGCCAGCCTGGGACCCGACCCCCCAGGACCATTGTTCTTTGAGAAGCCATGAATAGGAAATCCGTGTTTAGTCACCCCCCCCAGTTGGAGCACAGGCCACTTAACGCAAAGAGTTAAAATGACCCATCTCACTGAGAGACAGAACGATTTATTGTGACACCCCCGGACACCCTCTGGCTAAAATTTACATTTTGGGCAGTTGCGTATACATAGGCATAAAGATCACTTTCCAGGCTCTCACTTTTAACTCGTTGATTGCCCCGCTGTTGAGAAACTCTTATTGTCCTTATTGCGTCGTTTACACAGAATACACATCCACCTGAGGAGCAGATCACACGCAGGCACACACAAATGACTGTTTTAAACAAACTACAAAATGCATGCATTTAAATGATGGGTTATACGATAATTATATATCAATACCAATCGAAGTTTGCTGTCCAGTTCCCTATTAGTTTGGCCCTGTCCTCTTCGTTAATATATGGAAACTTATATAATAATAATAATAATAAATTGCTATAGTTCTCACAGTGAAAGCTCATTTTATTACGATTACTGATTCTGTCGAGTTTGAAATAAATACCGCCTATTGTTGAAAGTATTACTCCAGAATTGAAAGGAACAATTAAATAGACTTACACGTCAGGCATTTGGTGTAAATACACTTTTATTTACAGTATATGACACTAATCAGAGAGACATGTACACCTCATTTTAATGCTGACAACAGCACATATAAAAGTATGAGAAATGCCATGTTTCCGCGACTTGGAAAGTGTGAAATATTTGTGAGCAATTATATCATTTAAAATCAGCTGCACGGAGCTGATTTTTGTCCCTTTTGAAACGTTACTTCCTCACAGTTTCCCTGTATATCACCCCCATAAACCTATTTAAACGTAAAAACTGTCCACAAATAGCAATTTTTATTTGATTTTTTTTTTTTTTTTCTCCCATTATGTTCAATCGTCAACATCAATCTCTTGGTCTTCTTCTGATAATTCGTCCATGCTTTTGCTTAAACATGACAAAGCAGGTCGTAGGAAGAATCCAGCATCTCGGGACAGTGGAGAACTGCTAGAGGAGATGACTCCCGAGGTGACTCCTGAGATGACTCCTGAGGTGCCTTTTGGCTCGTCAGCGTCTTCCATGGTGACAAACTTCTGCAGTGCCTGCGGGGGTATTTTCTTAAGTGACTCCACGTCGGCTTTCATCTCCTCCAGGTCTCTCTTGAGTTTAGCGCGTCTGTTCTGAAACCAGGTGATGACTTGGGCGTTACTGAGGCGCAGTTGTTGTGCTATCTGGTCTCGGTCCGCGGGAGACAGATATTTCTGGTACAGAAAACGCTTCTCCAGTTCATAGATTTGATGGTTGCTGAAAGCCGTTCGGGATTTCCGTCGCTTTTTTGAAGGATGTCTCTGGTCAAATGCGTTCACATGTTCACGACCTTTGATATGAGAAAGAAAAGAGCAAGGAGGAAATGCTGTAAATACCTGTACAATACTTAAAATGTAGTGGAGCGATGATAATAATTCTGACACTGATCCCTTAAAGTTCCAGCATTGTCTGTTTTATTGTGTTTGTTCAGTGGGGTTCAATTTCTGTTCGCGATGCAAAAACATGTGGTTTCGGTAAAACAACGATACCAAATTGTCGTTCGCTTTTATTTGTATGTACCGGATTCAACACTAATTTTAGATCTTTTCTCTAAATTGATCGTAACTGTAATCGCTGTTGCTGGCCAGTAATAAATAAGCGACAATAAGTTTTTTCAGCGTTCTGCCATTGACACGGGTGAATTCTAACCAAATTTATCCAATTTCACAATCGTAAAAGATTTGACGCAATCCTAATTCGATTATTTGAACCATTGAGGGTAGTGGCATTCATTTATACCGTTACAATAATCATTTTGCAGTACAATCATTCTTTGTAAATGTGATTCAATGAAAAAGTGTTTAAAAACATTGATTTCAGCCATTGCTCATTTTTCTTGAGTTGTTCATTCGTATTTAGTTCTTAGGGCTATGATATCTCCCACCTATCAATTTTATGTCAACAGAACGTTTTTAAAACGTTGTTTTTTGGTTTTTTGAACGTTTTTGTCCAGTTTTCCTACAACGCTCTTTTTTTTTTAGTTACGTTTCCCGATGCACGTTTTAAGAACCTTACAGGAACGTTAGTTATGTAAGGTTGCAACCAAACCTTTTAAGAACCCAATGAGAACGTTACTGACAGTTGTGGGAAGGTTCCCTGTTTGCTGGGCTAATCCATGTAGTTCGTGTTTTATAGTAACAACGAATAAAAGCTAAAATGAGTCAATGGATATTTTCCTTATCCATGGCAGCATTGTGATTTTGAATATATATATATTTCATTTGAACTTAATCGGGACCCGAATTATATATAGATACTGGCATATCCGCAGCACACGAGAATGCATAAGGGATACTAGTGGGAGATGAACGGAGGACAGACATGGATACCTTCGGCGGCTTGGACCACACTGACTTCCAGACCTCTGAAAGTTTTGCTGGCTAGTTCCTCCAAAGCGCACAGCGGAGATGACGGAGAATGAATCCCATTTTTGGCTCCATTTGAAAGCGCCGCTTTCTCCCCGGCCCTGGTTTGACAGACAGCGGCTAAAGACGTCTTTACGGAGGATTTATTTAAAATATCTTCAATGGTGAAGGGAGTGAGCGGCTTGTTGGAGTTTGCTGGCGGGGGGAGTAGATCCAGACTACACCTTTTCCTCTTGTCCATGCTGGGTTGCAACAGGCGGTCTGCCTTCGGGTCGCGACTGGACGTCATCGCAGCGTCGCAGATGTGTTTAGTATTGAGATAATACTACATTTAACAGCTCTTCGTTGCTTTTTCTTTCTCCTTTCTGATCTTTCTACCTAAACGTTCCTTAAGCTAAAAGACCTTTTAAAGCTCATCATGTTCCAACATGGGTGAAGACTTCCCTTCTCAGACAGAATTGTATTCTCCTGGCCACCTATAGGTGTTTATAATAAAAAATAAAATGCTGTCCAGAATCTGTTCTGCTCCCAGTTAATGTTGATTGGGTGACGACCAATTAGAGAAACACTACACCACTTACCGACTGGGTGGTGAGTCTTTAAGGCCAAACCATCACAGTAATTAAATGTAGAAATAGGAGGAGTTTTCTCAGATGCCAAACTATAATGAAAAGGATGGCATGACTTGTTCCTGCTTGAACCCACAGCTCCAGTTCCCACTTAATGGAGCCACATGCTCTCAAGTTGTACTTAAGCATTTTAATTATTGGTGTGATTTAAATGGAATTGTACTGTTTTGAGTATGAAATTTGCCTGTTTTCATTTGTTTTATTGCAATTGTTTGAATTGGTGTATAATAAGGATATTTTAAAGCTCTCGATTTATATTTAAAGAAAATAGAAGATTATACCATACCGTCATGTTAGTGAGGGCCAAACAGCTATTCTGTTACATTCATTAGTAAACGTAAAGTTGTCGACTAATCGTTCTTGCAATTCAAATTAAAAAAAAATTCTTTCGAGCTTCTCCAGAATTTATTTCGTTAAATGATACAGCAGCCTGGATATTGATTAATACGCATCGAATGAGACAATATTAGAATTAATAACATTATCAAGTGGTAATCATACGTGCGTAGGTCCATACTGAACGAAGCACAATGTCATGAAAATATTGTAAACTTCTACATATTTCTCTATTTTACGGGCTCTTTTGTTCTATGAAATCCCTTTAACTGCTTGCAAACAAATGGGTTAACGCCAATAAACTGCTTTTACTGCATACTTAACAAAACATCAAATTCTGTTGGCTGTTTTAACCATTGACCTGCATATATGAACGCGCTTTAGCAGATGAAACTGATATTCAGACCGAGGTTCGTAAATGTGTTAGTTCTCCATCGTTCCTAATGAAACATAAAATGACCACGAGTAAACCTGGAAAGGATGATCAGAAAAAGCGTTTATCCCAGTCGGTGTTGCTGATAAGTGCCTGAGTAGGCTATAAGGCACAGTCAGATCTGTTTCTGCTTTTAATGCGTTAAAGGAAAAAGCAGACATATTATCCATAAGGTCAGCAACTGCATGCGATTTTTGTTCACCCACTCAGCTATGGTATTTTAGTACAAGATACATTTTTATACATTCATTTTTTAAAACTTTTAAAAGACAAGAAGGTGACTTACTCATGAACCAGACACCATTATATTAATTATGCATACAATGCAATTTTGTAAGTGTGTGCTTTGTGTTACTAAAATACCATGACCGAAATGGCATAGGCTACTTAAGGAACATAACAGTGGTCTCTAAAATTTTTTCTTAGCTAATTTGCATACTTCCATGGCCCACCAATTATAATTCAGCAATCCCAGCCTTGTCACAGCGGGGTCAGGAGCTGGGTCCGAGCGAGGAGATGAAGGCAACAGGACACAGGGTGCTGGGTGCTCACAAGCAGACTTTACTGTCACGAGAAGTAATATAACAGGGATCAGATGCTGAGGACAGGGAGAAGGCTGAAGTGGGGAGGAACACGGGAGTATCAACGGGGCAGAGATCTAGGACTGAATGGGAGGGACAGCAGACAGGACCTAGACAAAGGGAGAGCGGTTCAATGATGGAACAGGGATAGGCTGCCCGACCAGGGGTATATATAGGGGAGATTTTTGGCAAATTTGCCTTGCATAGTAGTTCAAGGATTTTCAACCAATCTGGACCATTTTGGTATTCTATTTAGGAGACCCAGCTGGTGAAAGGTAATCCCAAATATAACTGCAAGTGGTTATGGCCGGGTTCAAGCATGCAGTACCAAATAGGACAATATAAACTCTTGACTAAAGCAGAAAGAAAAAGCAGTTTTGACCACTGAACAACACAAAGAGCTTTGATTTGGGGTGTGAAGCAGGTAGTGTTGAGCTAGGCAGTTGGGGAGCATAAGCACCTATGCCCCCAACTGCCTATTCCAGTGCTGCATGCTTCCTTGATTATGGCAGCTTTGTATACTTCAACCCATTTTACCCATCCGGCACTGCTTGCTTCAACCACACCCCATGTGTCCATCCCTTTCAAGCTGGCTATGCCGGCACTGCTTGCTTCAACCCATGACACCCATTCCAGCAATGCCTAGTTAGTTCATACTGTTATGACCAAGTCTAGGGTCAGGTCGCAACATAAAAGCAAAGGTCAAGTATATGAAAAGGTGGGTACAAAGATTTATTGTGTCTTCAAGTGTGTAGTATGCTGGGAACATAAATATTTGCAATATTTACTGTACAGACATATACCAAGACAAAAAGCACAAACACTGCGTAACGGAAGGCTTTAAGTGATTGAATGTGCAAGGGTGGTGTATAAACTGTACAACTCGAAATTGCCATAAAAATACAGTATTGGACGAAAACAACCAGAACATCTTGACAGAATTTGAAAAAAAAAAAAAAAAATGGAACCACACAAACAACCACGAATAACAGAGCGCTCAGACAGAAAACCCCGGAAAACAAAATCATAACACTCTGACAACCAATAACAAAAGTGGAGCGAATTAGCAGCTCCCCGATGTAAGTCTATCTTCAGCTTAAAAAGGTAAACTTTTGGCGGTCGCCAATCATCGTCTTCTTCCTTAGTCTTCCATTGTCTTCTTTGGCGATTTTGTCAGTGACGTCTTCTTGGGCACGATTAATATAAACATAAAATCGTAACAATACTGTCACTGTTGACTTTGCGTGTAGTAGTAGGTAGTGCTGACATAGGCAGTTGGGAGCATTAATTCTTGAGGAGTGGCCTTTGGACAGGCAGTGCTGGAATAGTAGCATAGGTTGTAGCATACAGTGCTGGTGTAGGCAGCTGAGGAGCATGGGAACTTGGAGTGTAGCCTGCAGCAGTGCTGGCATAAGCAGTGAAGCATCCATAGGCAATTTGGGGGGCATAGGTGCAAAATGTCACATATAGGATTTTTGAAATATCTTTTGACCAGCTACACCTCCAACGCAAACAGTGTTGATTAGGGGGTTGACATAAGCAGTGCTGGATTGGTTAGAATGGGCTGGAGCATGCAGTACTTCCAGAGGCCGGTGGGGGGTAAGCACTTTGAGTGTGGCCTGCTGCCATGCCGAATGGCATCCATGGAATTTTTGTGATCATTTTGGACCAGCTGGGTCTCCCGATTACAGCAATACCAAATGTGTCCAGATTGAATGAAAATCCTTGAACTACTTTGCAAGACAAATTGGGCAAATCTTGCTAATTTGCCAAAAAACTGTGCTGGAACTGTTGAATTTTGATTGGCTGGCCATGGAAGTATGCAAATTAACAAAGATTTTAAGATTTTTGGTTGGTTCAGAACGCAACGGAATCTGTGATGTCACCTTGTGTTGCTAGGGAAAATAAGAAAATAGGGGGCTTTGAATGGGCCCATTTTTGGCCCCTGAGTAGTGGGTGAGGATAGGCATCTTGTAGCCAAATTTGGTGTTGCTGGGCCTTTCGGTCTGTACTACAATGTGTAATACTAATTTTGTTCCTGGGTAGCATGTGTTATTTTTTAACTGCTTATGTTGTAAAAGTGTAGAAAATGGCCATTATTCCCTTCAAACTTTGCTTTTGTGACCTGGATAATGAAATGTAATATAAATCACGCTCATATATCAGCCTCCAATTACCCAGGTTCTGCAGCTTTAGGTTTAGCTTATGAAAACATTCAGAAAAGTATATGCAGTACATTTATGTAGTTTAATGTAGACTGGGTTCTCTATTTTTTGTAATACATTTATATGCATTATGGTCGCATCATTGCATATTATTATAAAACCTTGTAAACATTTACAATTAGCTTTCATTATCCATCCATCCATCCATCCATCCATCCATCCATCCATCCATCCATATTCCAAATGCTTATTCAGGCTCGGTGGTAATTTATAATATAATATAATATGATATAAAGACAATAAATATAGTTTTTAATATAATAGCCTTCAGGGGTGGGGTTTTGGCTCCAGCTTTGTGTGTGTGGAGTTTGCATGCTCTCCCTGGGCTTCGCTGGTTTCCTCTGGTTTCTTCACACAGTCCAAAGACATGCTAATTGACATGGCTAAATAGTCCACAGTGTGAGTGTGTAGGAAACATTGCCCTGTATAGTTGAACTGTGCAGTATAATTTGGAATGTAGTTTACAAAAACAATACATATATGTTAATAAAAATGTCAGATTTCCATATTTATGGAATTTGTATTTGATTTTTTAAAGATAATTAGATTCAATTTTTATGTCTTAAGATACTGTTTAATAGCGAGTATACCTAACTAACTAGTTAATAACAAGCTCACCTATTTAATTGTAAATTATTTATGGAGGAAAAATATTAATATACAAAAATAAAATAATTATCCATACATATAATAAACGTGGTGTTCTGCAAGTATATCCAAAAAACTTAACAGCTAAACTTCTATTGTTCTAGTAGATTTTGGCCGCCGTACGGCGTAATAGTATGCAAGATTTCTTTTTCTTTGAACTAAAAAGGCTCAAGCGAGGAGGATTGTTCCCAGATTCCATCATAGCACTGTGATCATCCAGACCAGCCTTGACCATCTTGAAGATGGGGGAGGTGTCCTGTCACATCACCATGGCACACCACTAGGGGTCAGCCTTGGATCACATCCAGACTGCCAGTTTTCTTCCAGTTACCCCATTCTACACTTGCTGTTTGCCCTGTTACCTGACCCTATTTAGCTCTCTTAGCCCTATTCTGTCATTGAACTGTCAAGTCTCCCTGTAGTTCTGCCTCACCTCTTTGCTTTCTAGTTCCTCATATCTAACTCCAAGCCTGCTCCTTGTAGCCACTGCTTCCCCCATTGTTATCTGTTCTCTGATTCTCCACGGTAACCTGCCTCTACTCTTCCCTCATCACCACACACAGGTCTCCCACCTGGTTTTACTCTGACAGATTTGTATAGTTGCAATGGTTTTTGCCTTCTTGTGGGGATTGGTGTGAGCCGTGAGTAGTGAGAAGGCTAGCAGAGAGTATCTTTGTTAGCCATGTGTACAGGTGCATTCAGATAATTATTTATGAGTTCTCTCCCAGCAGCAAGCATAACATAACAATACAGTGTATTTCAGACAAATAAAGTGCAGTTGGGAGCTTTGTGTTTGGAGAAACAGGCAATAGCAGAATAAATACGTAAATTATCTGAAAATGTACAGTATATAGTGAGTGAGAGAGACTAACAGAGGCAGGGAGAGAGAGAGAGAGAGAGAGAGAGAGAGCGCTAAATGGACACAGAATGCTTAAGGAGTAAAGAGACCCCAGCCAGAGCTGAGTGTAATGCTAGGTGATAGGTGAGCTGAAGAGGGACAAAACAGCTTTCTCATAATGGAAGACAAACAACGCTTCATTGGTGTCCTGTGCAGATGAGATCTGAGGAAGAGCGAGGAAATGAGCCAGTTTGGGAAAGTCGTCCACTCCCATCTGAACCAGCCGTACATTGTGATGGTGGTCAGCCTTCCCATTCTGGGGCACCAGAAGTAGCATCATCGGAAGTGTAAGGATTACACTGATTTCCCAACAAGCTGCAACGCCTTAGCCCCCTGGAGGATGTCAGCTCCAGCTGCTGAGGGGATGAACAAAAATCCAACGAGCTTCACACCCAGCTGGCCTTCACTGTGTTGCTTCTCTTAAACCACATATTTTATTGACCAGTGTAGCAAAACACTCTCCATTGGGATTAAGAGTCCCAGCACCTGATCCTCATTGAACGTGTCAAACTGCTTCTTTCAGCTGCAAAATATATATATACATGCCCATCTAGCCTGCTGGGAATTGTAGTATGAAGATTCTTACGATCTGTGTGTATCATAAAGGGTACTGGGAACCCTCTAGCTGGTCATACCATTTCTCCAAAGCAAGCTCAACTGCTAGTATCCTGAGATAGTTGTTTTAAAACCATGACAGGTGTTGGGAAAAGATTGCACAAATCATTATTGCGAACAACTACAAATTAACCCACAGTTAGCCTGAACAACAAGAAAAGAATTATTTAAGCTCAAGTCACGCTGAAATATTACTTCAGCTTTTAGCTGTAAATTTGAGCCGTACTATTCAATCCAGACTGAAAGTTGCCAGAAAACATTCCCTCCAAAACCAGATAAGGAAGAGCTGTCGACTTCTCAAACTTTACATGCAGTTTTGCTGCAGGATAAATTACATAATAATGATTAGGCTGATGATAAAATCTAAACTTAATCCTTGTGAGCAGTTGAATGGACTTCATATGACTAGTAGCATACTGATTTAAAGAGATCTGAGCTTAACACTGCCTTCTAAGTAGAATTAAGGGATTTTAGGATAAAATGTCATCCCATTCACAGTAAAAGTGTATGCTGTAAGGTCATAAAAGAAACACTCCTCACATAGGTGTTTGGTTTAGGGGTACATGACTATTCTGGTAAACTTAAACAAAATTGGAGGTACAGGAATAGGACACTGGAACGTACGTGGCCTTGGGCAAAGAACTTTGCTTCAGTAGCTCAGATGAAAAGCCCAGCTGTCTAAATGTGTCTGTATAATAAGACACTACTGTGAAAATTAGATCAGAGACTCCAGCTTGTAAGCAAACAGCCCAGGGGCAGGGGGCAAGGGTGGGTGGTGTGCGTGAGAGGTAACTATAAACAGCATCCTATGGCACAAACACATCCTACCACAACTTTTGATTTTATTGTCCTTTTATTATTTTCACTTTCCCTGGCAGGGGCAGATTCCCAGCCTCGAACACCTGGCAACTCCATTATTAATGTCACCATGGAAATGAACTGGTAAAATGTAAGTACAGAATGAAACATTACTAGGTCCCAGCCATTCCAAATTACCCCGCTAACATATGGCACCAAATGTTGGATTTCCTTAATAGCCCATGAAATGTGTCTTCTTGACATAAAGCCTGGAAGAATGCTTTGAAAACCCCATGTGCATGAGGTTTTACTTTACCAATTGACCATTAAGTGGAAGATTTCTTTTTGTGTAGGGAGCTGCATTATTGCATTGCATTAAGCAAAGTCTCTTAGTAGCAATTGTTTGCTAATGAAAATAATCTGGCTTCTTAAACTTTCATTTGTCTATCAGACCATTTCTGTCACTTTCCTGATTGCTGTTGCATCTTAGAATGATGCCTAGCCATATAGAGACGACGTCATATGCTAATTATTTTAGACTTCTTTGTATCTGCCATCCGTCCATCCATCTTCTAACCTCTCATCCTGGTCATACAGTATCACTGGGAGTCTTAGGGCCTATGCCTCAAGGCTCTGTTACACCCTCAATAACATGCCAGTTCATTTCAGGATGTATAGATGTACAACCATCCATTACAGTACAGGCAATTTGCAGACACCAACTAGCCTTATTGTATGCCCTTGGAATGCAGAAGGAAACCCATATGATACAGGAAGAACATGCAAACATCATATACACAGAGCAGAAGCTGGACTCGAACCCCCAACCCTCAGGGTGCAAGGCAACATACCATTACTTCTACATGACTGCTTCCAAGGCATTCCCAGACATATTTAAATTATTAAAACATTGCACATCAAACATATTGTATATGAAGAGCTATGCATTGTGGAAAACAAATACAATTTGCTTTCTATGCAGGAAAATGGGCTTGCAATCTGAAGTCAGTCTGATACATATGAAGAATCATGTCGTTCTCTAAAGTTGTAAATATGAATAAAGAAAACCTTATTTTTATTTGTCTTTGCAGGCAAGTGCATACACACAAAACTCTAAGGAATACATTACCTTTAACCTTACACAAAATTAAAGGAGTGATGCATCAAATGCTTCTCTCATCAGTTATTCCCATACCCATTGGGAAGCGTGTTTTATTTCTTGCCGTATCTAACTTGTAGCTGCGAAACGCAAACAAAAATGTCACCGTTCCTACGTTAACTTATCGGTAAAACAATCCATCCATCCACCTTCAGGCTGCTTATGCGATACAGGGTCGTAGCGAAACCACAATTTGATAAAAATCGCACAAGAGGAGCGTGAACCCTGAATCTATAAGACCCCCCCCCCCCCACCCCACTGCATGAGCAGCAGGGACATAGCCGGGGGTAAGTAATAAAACAGATACGTGCGTATTGCTCATTTTGTGCTCCAATACTGCCGTGGCCATATGGCATTAAGAAATGCCTAAGTAGCATACACACATGTTTGATCACTCTCTCATTCATCACACCACTTCAAAGACAGAAGCCTGGTGCACAAACACCTCCTTGATGGGTTTTTGAATCTAGTACTCAGTAGCACTAACATGCCAGGATTCCTGGGCACAAAGAGGACACAAATCTAAAATGGCATAAAATAATCAGTGATGCTTTTCTTGTCCTGTAAAAACTGACACCTGGCCACATAACAGATCCCTGGGGATAATTCAGGGAAAAATCATTTCAGTTTCTGGTGGATTTTTAAAATGATGCCTCTTCAGATTTCCACAGCAGTTAATTTCATTATTGCATTTCTATTCACCACCAAAAAACAGGTTGGTGATTTTTAAACTCAGTTATGCCTTCTTGGCATAACAATCTTTCCTTATCTGCTTTCAACATTTTGTGTCTGCTCTTGTTATCATTCTACACTTTACATTAACATTTATTTAAGAGACACATACACAAATACCAAAAAGTAGGAGGTAGGAGTCATTGACTGTGGGACACACGTGCAGTAATGGAGGGAGACCCAGATTTTTGCTTGTGTCATTTTAATCAAACTAGAGGACATCTCTATCAGATAATATCCCACAGCTGTGCATAGCCAAGTGTAATTCATTACTCATAATTGCCAGTTCACACCTGAAATACCCAAGGTGGCTTCCTATTAAAAACACTTAATTAAGGTAGAGAGCTGAGTAAGCACAAGTACTCTTGCAGACTAGTTTTAATTTGGCAGCCCATGAGAAAACTGTGAAAAAAAAAAACAAAAAAAAAAAAACAGACAAAGCAGCCAGGAATGTTGCAGAATACACCTGTAGGAGGGGAGTTTAATAAGGAGCACGTATTTACCACAATGCTGGATAGCCTTTTCCTGAAAGTAAGTGTGCCCTCAGAAGTAATGAAAGCTTCAGAAACATCATGCAACAATGTCTCCTTTAATCAATATGTTGTTGGATTTCCCCATGGGTATATGTACTGTCTCTGTTTTGGTGTGATGTGTCTTTAATTAGATCTGTGGACTGCAACAACTTCCCAGACTTTGCTTGTTATGTAGGATTGAAAAAATTTCCTAAAACTTCAAAATTCTTCGGTCTTTCACAATTCTCTGTTTAGGAAAATCGATGTCATTTCCTGCATAAGAAATCAGTCAGTGAAAAAAGATCATTTCAGAAATTATATTCTAGGATCACTGTTATCCTAGCAAACTCTCAAAACTGACATTCATGAATAGCAAAAAACTGTGAAAGGAGCACCATAGCTGAGAGGGGGTGGCTTGTCCCACACACACAAGGTCAGAGATTTTGAATCTCACCACTGGTTTGTTTGAGTTAACCTTGCATGTGCTTCCTGTGTCACCTGGGTGACTTCCTCCAAGTACTGTTTTCCTCCCGCAATCCAAAGACATGCCATCAGGTTAAATTGATTGCGTGTGAATGTGTGCATGGAGCACGTAACTGTGAGTGTGAAGACACGATGTCAATCAATAATCCACTATTCCAATCCTATTGTGTACCATCTCAAATATAATTACCTAAAAACATTAATACTATTATGAAAAACCTCTCCTTCATACCGGCTGCAGCTAGCAGTGTGTTCACGTGGCTTTCTTTGTCTGGCTTGATAGGTTCACAAACCAGTTTGGGTTAGATCTTAGAACTTCCTCAAACATCCCTGTAGTTTATAACAGCAGTTCGAGGAATACAGCTCTGAAAAATATGGAAGTTATATTCTGAACTAACACATTAAATGACAGCCACCAAATTACACGGCTGAATTGCCCTCTGAAAATGGTGAGTGCCTTTATCAACTTCTTTATTCTTTCTCATATATCTAATATAATGTGTATATGTACTGTATCGGTGTGCTCTGAAACTTTAATATGAATGGATATACATTTTGTCAATTGATGGTAGGTTGTTTGTTTCTCAGTTAGGCTGGTGGGTTTATTTTTTCCATTAGCCAACTCCCAACATATACTGTGCTGCATTAGCCGTCTAATTTTACCCTTTGCCCTACTTTGTTTGTTTTGATTAGCTTTCTGTGTTGTTTATTCTCCAGTAACAGCACATTCAGAATTTATCTCTGTACTTCTTGTCTTTCCGATCTATTGTCATGCAGATTGTATCAATCAACTGTACAATTTTAAGTTATCCTTAATTGATAAAAAAAAAAAAATACATTGTTTAGGAATCTCATTTGGGATAAACTGTTCTCAGTGTCTGACAGGAGAAAAACAGGGGATTACATTGTTTGGGTCAAGGAACAGTGGAAAGAGTTCAGCTGGAAAGATCATCTTGGGAAAACAAGAGTTTGTAACTGGAGAATCAATGACAGAATGTGTGAAAAAGCACGGCTAGTTAGATGGGCCCCTTCAATGGATCACTGCCTTGTTGTGGCGATGGGGCTTGCGTAGTTAAGTGAAACTATGAGCTAAGCCGTGTAGGGCCACCCAAGACAGACAGGTCGTAGCGGAGAACTCAGACCAAAGTGATCCCTGGAGAAGGA
>JAACJT020001332.1:43319-62532 GCA_009936485.2 Gymnarchus niloticus | reverse complement strand
GGAGCAGGCATTGAATATCTGGGTGGGCATGGATGGCGCTCGCCAGTGGCTGTATATAGAGCACGTAGAGGAGGGGAGAGAGAGGACACCCCTGCCTCACTCCGCTCAACTGAGGAACCAGCTCACTGAGGGAGCTGTTAGATACCCTGTCTGCCTGAACATAATCACTGACTGAGATGCTTGTGGGAAAAAAACAGACGATCCAATGATCCCGGAAGAAAATACGCGAGTGGGCCCTCTGTTGCCATGGTAACATGGTGGGGTAGCTTCAGAGTGCTGCAGTACAGTCAACGGGACATGGGAAGCATGCGGATGTAATTGCTGGTTAAGGTGGACCGGCCAGAGGAAAGAAATCTTCTATTTTCACTGTCCTTCTTTCCAAGACTGTCAGCACACCATGTTCATGTTTGCTTTTCACATGTGTAGAAGGCTGTATGCTGGAATTTCTGATTTTCTGAAGCTTTACTTCAAAGTAAAAAGCAGAGCTACTTAATGTTGTGGCTATATAATTAAACAAAAAAAATATTATATTTACAATTTTATGATAGCCAATATTTTAATTCAGATTCTATCAAAAGTAGCTATTATGATTTTTAGATCAGAGGGTGGTCGTGAAAGAGCATTACCAGTCAAATTGCGTACATTTACCTGGTTTATTAGAAACAATTTTCCTATGCCTTAAACAGACATTGCAGTCGAACATTGTATATTTGAAGAGAATATCTGCTTTCAAACATTAAATATGCTACCTCGGTCAATGCAGTTTGTGACTTTCTGCGGGAATATTAAAACGTGATTTCTGGTAGATGAACACTAACGTATGGGATTTGAGAGTAGGTTATGTATCCTGTGTGACAGAAACAGAAGCCCCTTGCGGAAAAAGATCTCATTTGCCCTCCGTTGTCCTCCTGCTTTGACTGAGCACTGGCTGCCTTTTGAAAGGCACTCAGCCATGGCGCTACTCTCAGTCGGTCCTCCGACACAGCAACACAATCCACTCCAAGTTAAAAGAAATCCCATGATCCCAATTTAAACACTGACCGAGATATATACTAAACTCTCTCTAAATGCTTATTAATTCCACACATCTTTGTGGAGTGGAATGCTTGGATTTCTGCAGAAATGATAATAATTATAACGCATAATGGACTGCTGGTGTGAAGGCTTTCATACGAGTTACTTTCTTTTTGACAGGCTGAACTTAGCTAAATGTGCACAGCCATCCTTAAAATATACAGAACAAAAGAAGGACAAAAGAGGTAAAGTGAGAAGAGAGAGAGACAGACAGAACGAAGGAGCTGCAGGCATTACTAAAGAAAACACAGACAAGATGAGGGGTGAGTGGATCGCCCTGTCAGCCATCAGCATCAGCATCAGCAGCATCCTCCCATGTAGATGGACCTAGGGAAAGACGGGGTAGATGTGGCACGTACCTTAGATAACCTTGTTCTCATCATGCAGAGCATCATCGATACGGTTGTGCATCTTGGAAAGGAAAAGGGAGGGCAGGCTTGTAGGGGGAGGGAGGGAGATGACAGGGGCATGTGAGGAGAGAGAGTGAAGTGGGGTTGTAATCCCCTTGTCGCCTCAGCAGCGACAGGACCGCGGCAGCGATGTACTGAAGCTGGTCGAAGCAGAAGCTGGACCATCACTCAACATGCTGGGCAAGGATTACATGCTGGCCATCATTATAGTCAACTACAATGGTGAGTATCCGCAACTCGTCCTGTGCGTGCGGCACTTATTTATTTTTGTTCCTCCTTGAAACGCGATTCTCTGCTTCTTCCCGCAAGACCGTCCGCGTGAGGCGTGCGGGACCTGCGGGTTCTCCGTCCGCCGTGTTACGGAGACCCCAGCGATGGAGCTGACACGGCCGCAGGTGTGGGGTCACTCTTGACCTTGTGTCTTCAACTCCGCGGTTTCGTCTTGTTCTGATACAGTTTATTTATGCTTCGATGTGATAGCTTATTTATTAGTTATTTAGTTATTAGGGCTGAGGTGGCGAAAAGTGCCGACATTAAAACTGTGAAGGGTTTTACGTTTTCTAAAACATATCGAAACAACAGAACTAGGATACCAGCACCACCACCAAGCCCGGGACAAATAAAATCTCGGTCCCCAGCAAACAAAATGAGTCTCGTTCATTCGTGTTTACTTCATGAACCTGCGATTTACCCATCAGTGGTGTCCACTGTTGTCCGGTGATCCAGTACACTAAATCCACGGCACAGGGTATCTTCACTTAGCTAAAATCTGTGCTTAACGTTCCTGTCTAAGTAGCCACTGCATATAGACTCCGGGGTGAATTCACACGGACCAGTAATAATAATAATAATAATAATAATAATAATAATAATGTGATATTCTGCATTTTAAATTAAAGTTTGAGCCAAAAGCAACAGATTGTATAAGAGATCAGACATGTGTTTGAAAACCAGAGTAGAAATGGTTATTTGAATTAATAGTTAGTCTTTATATTCTATTCTTATGCCATATCAAGCTTTTTCTTGACTCATTTACTTATGTTTGGCACTGCACCGCAAAAGAAAGGTAACGAAGAAATATTTTTATTTGGCTTCCTCCTCAGCAAAACATAAAAATCTGGCTAAAAATACACATTTCGGTTAAAGCACAGGAAAATTTTGTGGACTACTCTTGCGTCACTAATTAATTTCCCTAGGAAGCAGCCAGCTCTGGGGACTGAGGAGGTGCCTTGACAGATGGACTGGGGGTAGACCTATTCTGTTCTATTATCTGCCTGTATCACAGAGCATTGGAGAGGTCATTTCAGTTGAACTATAGGTTACACTGAGTGTTGTAAACAGTCTGGATGGGCTGTGGTGTTTGGTATGTATAGTGAGATCTTTGCATTGATTTTATACTGACACTGCTCCATAACTTCAGGCTCTGCCAAGGTCTAACATCTTAAAAATTCCACTAAATGTGTGTTTATCGACTACAGAGTTGTCATGTTGTACTCGCTTTGCTGTTTTGCACTTATTTTTTTCTTGACTGGACAACTTACTTGCAGTCTCCTGTGGTCGTCTTCTAAAACGGACAATTAGTATGGCCAATGGTCATGTGACCATGTGACATCATTAGAAAATGGGAGTGCAACATAGCCAGACATCAGGAATAGCTGTGGCAGATGGCCACCTTAGTTTGAAAATGCATCTATGCATAAATTCTTTGAAAGCACTAGTGTTTGCAAATGTACCCTATAATTTGTCAACACGCACACACACACACACACACACACGCACGTGCACACGCACACACACGTGCACACGCACACACACACACGCACGTGCACACGCACACACACACACACACGTGCACACGCACACACACGTGCACACACACACACACGCACGTGCACACGCACACACACACACACGTGCACACACACACGCACACACACACACACAGAGCTGTGTCTTTATAACCTTGTGGAGACCTTCCATTCATTTCTATGGGCCTAACCCTAACTATGACAACCCTAACCCTTACCCAGCCCTAACCTTAACCATATGCAGCCCAGCAACATACAAGAATTTTGGCTCTTTTAGTTTTTTGATTGCATTCACCGATTTTCATAAAATTGAGTTTTCCCTTGTGGGGACACAACAAATGTTAGGTTTTTATTGCCTCCTGGGGACATGTTGTCCCCACAACGTAACACAAACATGGTACATACACACACACACAAGCCAACATGCAGAGCGCCACTTGTTGAAATTGGTTGAAATTTGCAAGGGTGAATGATCACAGGCTTCTGTCAATAATTCCCTGTATTATGAGGACCTGGCAACTATTAATGAGTAGGAGGGCATTTTTCTTATTTGCTTTTCTTCTGAAAGAACAAAATATGAGGGATGCCGTGCAATATCCAATATGAGCTACATTAATATCTGAACAAAGCCATATTATTAAAATGATATATGTACTTAGAAAATACTATAATAGATGAATAAAACTAATATCCTATAATACATTATGTAGGTGGTCATACATATGAAATGCAAAAGGAGTTTGACAGCATTAAACTTGCGGAATTTTATTGCAGAATAAGTGTTCTTTATAGGATTTAATGAAGCATTACTTGTACTAGTGGGTATTAGAGATATATGAGATATTAATGGCAAAAAGTGGGAGATAAAGTGAAGGTTTATGGTTTAATGGAGAGGGAAACCATGAGAGTCTGAAAGTCCATCCATGGTTCTTCTGAGGACCACATGTTCATGGTTAAAAACAGCTAACCCTGCCTGCTTACATCAAACAGCATTGCATGAGTTCCTGCTGATTATTATGTAACAAATATGGTGTTCATTCTACTGTTCTGCTCTGAGAAGGTTTGCAGAACTGAACAAATGCTATGGAAATGAATTGTGGACTGTATTATTTAATGAGTTCTGTGCTGGCGGAGCTCATGTTGTTTCATTTTTGGCTTGATTAGTACGTTCAAGCTGGGTTATCCGATTCTGGTGCTGAAAACTTACAATACTAAACCTCTCGTGCACATTGCTTAAATCTATGTTTGGCAATTTTTCTTAGATGCTGTTTAATTTTGTCTTTTTTGTTTCATTTTGCCAATTTTTTTCTCTTAGAGCTGAATAAAGAGGCAGGGACCCTTTGATTGTAAAGTGTAAGAACAGCAGGGGGCGTAGTGGTTAAAGGACATGGTGTAACTTGATGGTTTCTAGTGCAATTCAACACAGAGTCTAAGTGTATGAACCCAGAGAAAGGCTGAGCTTAACTGATCCACATCAATATATATGGAGATCAATATGATTTATGTATCCCAAGCGGGAAATTCTGTTACCGCATTAGGATATAGAATAAAAAGTGTATAAGGACAAGGCCAACAGAGGCAATACAAAGAGCAGACATCGATCTATAAATAGATAGATGATATATGAATGAGGCGGGCTGCTGATTATTCTATACATGGTTTCACAATGCTGTCCAATTACAGTTGGCTGATATTGACCCATCAGGAGGGGGCATTATAGAGTCTTACGGTCCCTGGGAGAACTTAGCCCCTGTCTTCTTAGCATATCATGGTGGGATGAGCTGATGGCTCAAAGTGCTTGCGGATATAGCATCAATGGGCAGTCATGATGGATGAGACCCATGCCATCGTCTCCTATTCGACAACTGTAGGGTCAGCCCTGCGGGAGAGTCATTTCATTGCCTACAACTGACTGGAAGAACGTTCTCAGTAGCTTGCAGCACACATTGAAAGACCCTGGCCCTATATAAGTGATATCCAGTTGTATCGGTGGATAAATTTGTACATAGTTTTGGATCGACTTAGGTAAGTAACAAGATGCCAACCTGATCTTTGTTCTGGACATGAGGCTACTGTTATTGTAGAGCCAGTATGCTAATATTCTACAATAACGAATACTTAGCTGCTTCCCACAAGTGCCTGAGCAGTGGTGATTACCTTAATAACGATTAATAACTCACAAGTCACATTTACATAATGGCCCTCTTCACACCACAGGTGTTGATTGCACTGCATGTGTCTCCTTATGAAACACTGACAAACTTTCTGATAGACTGAACTAAAATAAAACCACACAGAGTCGCCTAATTGCTTAGGAAAAAATGTCTTCATTGGCAATGCAGGTTATAAGTTGAGGTTTTACGGAAGGTAGTGCAGCTTCTAAATGCACGGCATTAGTGATTATATAGTATCTATAGGAAGTATTCACTTTCTCCTACAGGCCTCAGATTTGCCAGTATGTGAATGTTTTTTTTCCCTTTGATATGTAAAACCTTTTTAAGAAATAAGTCTGGCTTCGCAGTGCTGAAAGGGTTAGAACAGGGCTGTGTCAAGCCCGGTCCTGTAAAGGGATGGGTGACCTGGTCTTGGTGCTAAGTAGAGGTATTGGACCAGGGACCTGCTTTCAATCCAGGCTGCTGGATGAGGAGACCCTTGCAGTGTCAGCTCCAACTGACAGCTCATGCTCCAGTCCCCGCAGACGACGGGCCATCGTCAGAGGAACGTTCCCCACATCTCCTTGATTTTAGAACAGACCGGTTTTTAAAGCCCCCCTCCCCCAAACCCACTCAATTAGCAGCAAGCCAATCAGAACACTCGTTAGAATTTACCGGAATCTAGTTGCGAAACGACGGGTACATAACGATACATAATGTAAAATACCGTAGGCGTTGGGGGCATGTTAAATTTCGATGTTTGCACAAGAGTGGGCACTGATTGGGCAGTGACAGTTTACTCACTACAGCTGAACCCTTAAGCCTCAGGTGGCCTAAACACACATTTAGATGTGCAGGATGGGGTGTCTTGTAGGTCAGACCTTGGAGGTAGCAGTGTTGCTTGGAGACCGACAATACTGTGATAACAGTAATACATAGTTGTGGATACAGATGGTAAATGTTATTGAGTCAACCACTGGATGGAAGCAAGCTTATGCCTGTTTGCATGTCCACATCTTCAAGGAGGAATGGCTTCCGAGGATCTTCCTGGTAAAAATATTTTAATATATCCCATAAGTGCATACATTGATGTTCTGAGGTGGTGATTATCGGCTTGTTCCTCATAGATGACATCTGGAATGACCAGGACCTGGACCTTCACGCTGACCTGCCTCCGGGCTGGCGCACCATTCGAGAGGGTGCTGGCATGTACTACTGGCACGTACCCACTGGTACCACCCAGTGGCATCACCCGTCTCACGACACCGACGGCGACCAGAGCTCCACCTGCGTCGCCAGGAGTAAATACAGGGTAGGGCTCAATGTGGATATGAAGTGGTTGCTGTAGACGCTCCACGTCTCCGGGTGACCAGATCACTGCTCCCACTCTGCAGAGACTGAGTGATGGCAGAGAACTGGCTTCTGGAATAAAATGGCCCACCAGTCCCACATCAGCCCTACTCGACAGGTAGGCCATTTCCTCATACACCCAAACACACAACCTCTAGCACCTCTAGGTAGCCATGTCCATGCTTGTTTTTGGCTCCCTTGGGCTGCTTTAAAATCCTAAAAGTGAGCTTTAATTTTCTTCTGTAGAATTACTCCCAGGTATGAATGCAATTGCAAATTAATTTCAGTCATCCATCTTCCAAAAGTTTATGCAGTACATCGGGGGTTCTAAAACCTTTTAATCCAAGTGCCCAAATAACAAACTTGGTACTATGCTAGGACCCAATAAGAGGATTACCACAATGACAGCTGAGTCATAACAGAATCACGTGGTAACCCGTCACAAAGACATTTGTGAGCAAAATTGGGTCACGACCCAACGTTTTAGAAACACTGCAGTACAGAAAGTTCAGGACACCAGGCAGGGGACACCCTGGACAGAATGTCAGTCCATCACAGGGCATTAGGCAAGTAACACCCTGGACAGGATGTCAGTCCATCACAGGGCATTAGGTAGGGGACACCCTGGATAGGATATCAGTCTATCACAGGGCATTAGGTAGTGGACGCCCTGGACAGGATGCCAGTCCATCAGAGGGTGCACAGTCATCTAAAAGCATGCAGTATAGGCAATTTACAGACACCAGTTCCCCAACTTAATGTCTGGGTTTGGACTGCAGGGGGAAGAAACCCGTGTAACATGGGGAGAACATGAAAAAACTGGGGGGGGGGGGGGGGTTCGAACCCCCAGCCCTGGAGGTGCAAGGCTACGGTGCGACCCACTGAACGGCCAAGCAAATTTCACAGCAAGCATCATTAACATCTTGAATATTCTGAATTCCATCACAATCGTTTAAGAAAATGACAGTGAGCCGTATCTGTTTTGTGTATGCTGACATACGTCGTGGGGCCCAGCATTACAGCAGGTGTGGGAAACAGGGCATTAATAGCTGAAACTGAGGAAAGAGAGGTCAGCATTTAATGAAGAAAATGTGACTAGTACCTGATTAGAATTTACCGTGAATAAAGCAGGATATATGTAAGATGAACCTGCATCTAGTTCTTGCTGGGATAAAACACATCAGATCATGCTTCAGTTATGAACATAAATCTGTGTAGTGTAGCTTGGTCTGAGAACCGTGGTGCACCGCAATACCTTTGCCTGTTTTCAAAGGTCAGCGTGTTAACCTGTTTAACGAGAGTCACCCAGTGGAATGGTATTCTCACACCGTCTGTTAAGTGTGGTTTACTGGCTGTAGTGAGGAACTGCTGCACCTGGAAACTCAGAAATGTCCACGAAAATCCCAAATCAGTTCTCAAAGTCATTTTTGGGTAATGATACCGAAAATTAAATTCAGCTTTTTGGCCACGTTTTTGTTTCGCTTTCATGTTTCTGTTCATTCCTGCTCATGTAAATGTCCACTCAACAACTCAGCTCTCAACGAAACAAAACACAACGAGGGATTAGAAAGGCACTATGGGCTTAGCTGACGTAGCTGGATGCCACCCGTACCTTCAATGTACCTCTCACTGGATCGTACCTGCGCGGTGGCACGGCGGCGTTCTGATGACAGCGCACCTGTCTTTGCTGTAACATTCTGTCCTCCGCACAGGGGGAACCCGTCTTGGCACGACGAGTATTTTTACACCAGCACCGATCCTGACTCCAAGGTACTGTAGCCCAGTTACGTTTGCATGCTGTGCCACTAATTTCTAGATGGCGCCGTTGAAAAGTCTGCAAGCCGTGAAGGCAACTTCTTGGTGAAATAGCGGGACCCATTCCAGAAAGCGTGCTTCACAAATGCTATAGTCGAACCTGAAATCTGATTGGAAAAAAACTGAAACCCCGACTTCAGGATTTTTCTGTTCCGCAAATCTCCCAGAATTTCTCCAATCAGAATTCAACTTTGACTACACAATTTGTTAAGCCTGCTTTCTGGAATGAACCCAAGGAGTATTTGTTGAAGCTGAGAGAATTCTACAACATTATAGAGGTCGTCTAACAACCAGATTTTCCTAAAGCCAGAGCACATTCAATGGTCACCTTATTACATTCTCCCTCATAGTACCTGGTAGGGCTCCCTAATGTCTTATGAGCCACTTTAAGGGTAAACACATTCTTTATTCAGAGAAAGCATTCTGCACACGCTTTTATACTGAACTGATATTTTTTCACTGGCTGGCCTTCCTGCTAGTTTTAACGAGCCTGCCCATTCTCCTCCGGCCTCTCTCGTTAACGAGGTCTTTTCAGCAACAGTACTGCCACTGACCGGATGCTTTTTTGGCTATCGCACCATTATCTGTTAACGCTAGACACTGCACTCCGTGAAAATCGCTGGTAGGTGGCTGTTTTTCAAGATGCCGGAACCGCCGCGTCCAGCTCCAACAATAAGACCACACGCAAAATCGCTGTGATCGTACACCTTAGCCTTCCCAATGTTTAGCCGTGCAGTAAGTGAACCTCTTGACCCCATCTGCATGATGTGTGTATTCAGTTGCAGCCACACAATTAGCTGTTTGGAGGGAAGGTCTTGAAGAGAAGTACCTCTTAAAGTGACAACTGAATGTATGTTATACTACCTCTCACCTGTTGGCTCTAAACTGTAGATGGCCGTACTTAGTTTTTATCAGATCAATCATTTCTATTCTAATGTTACCCATCCGCACACCCTTTTCTATTTTCAGCTCCTACAAACTCTAATACGAAGTGTTAATTGTGTGTTACAGCACAGCTCAGTTTTCCCAGATGTCTTTTAAAGGAACAGAATGACCTGCTGTTAGCAACGAGCCTCCGCGGTTATGCCTGCAGGTCTGCGCGTGTCTTATATCCCCCCATGTTGCCCTTTCCACCCCCGGCAGTGCTTCGCAGTGCGCTCCCTGGGTTGGCTGGAGATCCCGGAGGAGGACCTGGCTCCCGGCAAGAGCAGCATCGCCGTCAACAACTGCATCCAGCAGCTGTCCTACAGCAAGTGTGAGGGGCGGGACACGGTGGGGGCCTGGGGGGAGGTGAGTCCGGTCGCGGGTTGTGGGGACGCGGGACTGTGTGTTGGGATGTGCCAATATAAAAACGTGGCAGCGCTATTTAGCAGAATTTAATTTTAATAGAATACAGATTAAATGCTTGTTTAAAATATGAATATTTATATTTTCATCTTCCAAGATGTGGAAAAATCTGATGATGACACCATCATCCAGAGCCCAGGTTCTTCCTCTGTTACTGGTCCTGAGCAAACAGCATTAACGCTCCCATACTGGACACTAATTTCAATACTGAGTGTCCTTCCTATACCCCCGTGCCACTCCCCCCACCCCACATAGGGTCAAGACATGGTCATGGTGCTAAAGAAAGACACTCTGAGTTTGGTGGACCCTGTGGACCACAGCCTCATCCACTGCCAGCCTATTGTCAACATCCGCGTGTGGGGCGTGGGCTGCAACAAAGGCAGGTGGGCTAGGGGGCGTGTCTTCCTGGTCTTTGAGGGGGCGGAGCTTCATTTCAGTCACAAGTCACTTAAGTAAATCATAAGTAATAACATTGCTATGTCATTTATATGTCAGAAATACGTTAACATTTGTATAATAGTAGGAATATATATGGTGTATACATAGTACATAAATATACATTATGTATAATTAAAAACATTAATTCTTCCAGTAATGGTACGTTATAAAAAGCACATTATAATAAGTGTTTCAACTTAAAATCACAGTGTGAGTCACAGAAAATAACTATGTTAATAAAGTTAATATCAGTATATTGCAGACATTGTCACTTAAGACAGAGAAATGAGAAAAAATGAACTGTATAACAGTTGATTAGCATGCTTGCTGCCAGTAATGTAAATTCATTTTACAACTGTAAAACATTTCATGTCTATTCCAGTTAATAATCAGGTCCGGAGAGTGTAGTAACTTCTGAATGTTTCTTTCTCTTTTATTGCCACCCTTGAATACAGAGACAGGTAAATCCCTTTCGATATTTTGGTAGGTTAGATCTACCCGACGTAGCGTTGGGAGCGGCTTGAATGAAAGCTTGAATGTACACTCGTGCAGTCTCCTTTCATGGCCGTTCCAGATGTTTCTGGAAGATCACACTTGATTTGCCTCCTTACAGGCATAGTTCATGATTGGTTAGTTAAACTGTGGGGTGCTGGGAGTGGGACAGTGGACGTGTGTAATGGCTGGGAGATCGGGCTGCCTTTATAATTTACACCATTTCACTTCTGCTTTCTGTGTTAAACGTCATGTCATTCGATCGTTCAAAACTTTCCACGACCCAAGATATGGACTGAATGTCAGTGGTGACTGGATTTTTAATAGTGCGCTTGTTCCAACCATATTTATCGAGTATCTTCATTAAGAGATTTTTTATTGTATTGTGTTATTGTATATCACTAATTTTATTTAACGCTTTTTCTATGTTGTTATGTTCGTGTGTGTGTAGTGTAGCACAAAGATTCAGAGAGATCCAAATGTCCTTCCCATCTATTTTATTACCTATTGATTTTGATATTTCAGTATGTAGCAGGTATGTGTATGGAAAAAAAGCCTTTCACTTTTTTTCAGGCTATGAAACTGATTTCAGATCAGTTGGCCAGACTCCAAACCATAAAAAAAAAAAGACTGCAGCATTTCTGAGCTCTGCTGTTGCTAGCGAAGGAGAGCCCATTTATCACGCAGCCTGACTTCAGTGTTTGTCTTTAATAATGGAGGTCGGTTAGAGCTTGGCTTCCTGCCTTCTCTGTCAGCACCGGCTGGAGCTTTGTTCGGCTCCCATACAGAGTCTATTACTCCTGACCTTTTAAGTAAAGGTCCTCAGAGTTCATGTGCAGTTATGCCCAGGAGACCAGCAGGAGAATGAAGCTGTGACTCCTAGCAGCTGGCTAATTACAATTTGCTTTCTCGGTTGCTGATCACATCCTAGCTTCTTCAAAAAAAGGTCTGACTTCCTGCTTTTTCCTACATCAGCAGGCGGGTTTTAATAACACCTGGAGTGATCCATGTAAAGTTGGCAAATTATCCATATCACTGTTGGGCCCATGAGCAGGGCTGGTGACCCCAATTGCTCCAGGGGTGCTTGACACCAACTGACTGTCAGTTTTTAGCTAAGAGAGCAAGATGTGAAAACTATGAATTTCTCCACAGGGATGAATGAAGTAACATTTATCATACCCTGGTCCCTATCACCAATGAATTAAGTGCATTTTTATCCTAGCAAAGGTGATTTTCTCATAAATGGCCAAAGATATTATGAATTTAAACTATGTGAAATATTCTGTTACAGTTTTATGTGGATATAGAGAGCTTGGTTTTGGAGAGCTGGTGTCAAGCAGATTGTTTTTTAACTGAGAATCTACCCTGCATATTACACATTTTTATTTTCACTTAAAACCCATCCATCCATTTTCCAAACTGCTTTATAACATTCAGGGTCATGGGGAAAGTGCCTGGAGCCTATCCCAGGCAGCCTAGGGTGCAAGCCAGGGGACACCCTGGATGTGGTGCCAAACCATTGCAGGATACAATCACTCACTCAATTTAGATAAGCCAAGTAGTCCAAAGCCCATGTCTTTGGACAGTAGAAGGAAACTCAAAAAGCACAGGGAGAGCATGCAAATTCCACCCACACAAAGCAGGGGTGGGACTCAAACCCTCAGCCCTGGAGGTGCAAGGCAATCATGTTAACCACTGAGCCACCATGCCCCTCATTGCACAGTATTATTTTATGATTTCCAGTAAGTTTGCAGTATAAAGGATAATTATAAAATCTGTTACATATCAATTTAGCAAATCTGTCATTCCTTGAGGATGAACTGTAGGGGGAGCCCTAGTTTTTCGCTCACATTCTTCCCAGATCAAACCAAGGTTTGATTAGACTTTTTTACCTGAAGTTCCACAAATCTGAAACAAAGTCGTCTTTTCAATATTTGTAGAAGGGCCAGTTAGATTTCTGCAAAGACTTCTCAGCCGTTCTAGTTTCCTCAGTAACTCCAGAAAGTATAGCAGTATAACAGCCGCATCCATGTCAGCTGCAAACCTAAGTAATACATAATTTGTCTCAGTTGTCTCTCATGTATGTATTTATTTATTTATTTTTGCTTTTTATAATGTTATTTTTGGGGAAATAATTCCAATAATTCCAACAACAAAAGTAGCGACGAACAGTAAAATGTAGGCATATCTGTACCTGAGATAAACGGATTCTGCTTTGCATTTCTGGACGGCTGCTAGCCTTTGTGTCCTGTCTGCTGCAGGGACTTTGCCTTTGTGGCCAGTGACAAAGACACATGCATGCTAAAGTGTCACGTGTTTCGCTGCAATGTGCCTGCGAGAGTCATCACCGTAACTCTGCATGAGATGTGCGCCAAGGTAACTTCATACTCCTGACTGCTAAGCTCTGTCCTCCCCATCAGCCTTGGGAATAATGTCTCAGTCTAGGGTAGTGATTTCATTTGAAAATTCTTTTCAAAAGTTAATAACATTTATCAAATGGCACTAATATTACGTACATTTTGATTACTGATTGCAATGTATTGTATATAACTAACTAAAAAATGTTAGTTTGTCTGTACTGTTTCACTCATGCAGCAGACATTTAAATGTATTTAAAATAAACATATTGCTTTTGTAATCTATGGGATTTGGAGAATGAAATGTGACTCCTGAAAAAACAGACAATGTTTTTTAACTCTTCGGTAAAGTCACTCCATGTCTTTGCATTCTCAGATTATGTCAGAGAAAGCCAGGATGCGACCACCCCTGCCACGCTCGCTTACCATGGAAAGCATCACCCCAGAGGACCTACCACGACATGGTAACATGGCACAGGCCTTACAGGGGTTGTGGCGTGCAGTTTCAGGAGGAAATTGACATTTTGTAAGAAGTCGTCGTTTAATTCCATCCTTCATCCTACTAAGTGCTATGGGGACTTTCGAAGCCAAGCCAATGAAAAGTGTTATGCTGTTAGATGTATTAATTTTTGTTTTAGCTTTTAGTGTGTATAGCATCATCGACTAAATATGTTGAAAATGTTGCAGGCGCATTGTGTCTCATTGTCCTACCCAATCTGGCCAACAACTCATTACTGACTGGGTATTTTAGGACCTCATTGTCAGTTGTTACCCCTTACTGAGTATTCAGTTTTCCATCGCCCTCTTCTTGTGTTCAAATTTCTGCCAAAATATCATTTCTGCCCTTGGCTTTGTGTTTTTGTTTCAGCACTCTTCTGCGATGCCCTTACGTGTTTCATGATCTACCGCTCGGCGTTTAATCCTTTAGATTAATGGATTTGTAGATATGGATTTGTAACGTACTGCATGTGTTTTGGATTACGGTTTTGGATTGCGTTTTGGAAACAAACCTTGTGCTTCTGCAACTGGATACATGCTCATTATTACTTTAAAAAAATACCATTGCAGAGAATATCCTTAAAATACTTTTTTATGAATTTAATTTTGGATTTTGAGGGCATTTCATGTCCAGTATGACAAAATGTCTCGCTTATTAGTTCCAGCAGTTGCTTGTAGACAGAATGATCGTAAGATGGTGAAATCTGATTATCTAAGTTCTGCGTAACACTCCAGACAGGGATGGAGCTGATAATTGTTTCCTATGAAATGGTTTCTCCTCAAGGAAATCCTGGTAATCTCCATGTGCATGTGGTTTGTCTTGCAGTCGACTTCCTGCACACAGTGAGGCAGAGAGAGCAGATGTTTCCAGTGGGGTATATTGGTCAAATGCCTGTTCCCCAGCCCATGGGTGAGTCTGTGGGTGCGTAACTGCATGAAGGATCCTGGACTGTGGGGGGAAAACCCTTGACTATGAATATAATCCACACATCTTTACTGTATCTTGTCATCCATCCATCCATCCATCCGTCCTTCTGTTTGTTCATCCATCCATCCTCTATAGCCCCTTATCCAATATAGGGTCTTGGTGAACCTGGAGCCTATTCCAGAAAGCATAGAGCACAATCTCACACACAATCACAAGTTATGAGCAATTCAGAGACTCCAGTTCGACTAACTGCGCTTCTTTGGGCTGATGCCAGAACCGGTGACCCTGGGAGTGTGAGGCCACAGTGTGACTCACTGACTTACGGTTCTGCACCCTGAACCCCGATTTGACTGACTGAAACAGAACCTCAGGTCCATCTGAGTAAATATTTCATGATTGACATTAGTGAAGACACTCTTATCTTGTCTGACAGTGTTTCCGTTGTTTGAAAATGTTTCTGACATGTGCTTACCCCGTCTATATGAGGGACAGGCTGATGCAAGCCATCCTTGTGACGGGATTGTTCTCAAAATGACAATCCGGGTTTGACGTGGAAAATGGCGATATCTGAATCATCACTTTATTCTGTATTATTATTTGCAAGAATGCTGCATAACTGTCACAGCTCTTCATCTGACAGCAGCTGGCTTAGCTTAACCTAGAGCCTGTCCACCTATACTGTCCTTCAAAGTCATTTACCCACAATCCCATTGTTTCTTAGTCCCTTTGCCAGTTATAGAAACCTTTCTTAAATCTAAACGTCTTATTTGAGACTTTGAAGAATGTCTTTGAGGACAGTATTTGTAGGTACTATCTTCTGAAATGCGCCTAGTTATGATTTTTTTTTCTTTTTTTGCAAGAGAAAAAGGAAATTTCTAAAGCCGAGGCATTTTAACCGTATTCCCCTAGAGGGATTATGATTTGTTTTGTGATTGCATCTCTCTGCCCAAATTTTCTTTTCTGCAAAGATATACATATTTCAGAGGCTGGTGCTGTCTTTAATGCAACCAGGGTTATTTTCCTACTTTCAGGAATGGAGGTGCTGAATCGGGCGATCGAGAACGTCATGAACACCACAGACAGGGACGAGTGGGAGTCCACGGTCCTCCGCGTTTCACACACCACACTGTCACTCTGGAGAGGAGAGGTGATGGATAACTGGGCACAGTGAAGACATTGAAATGAAACTTTACTGGCCATTTGTACAAGTACTTAGGAATTCTTTAGTTTTTACATATATCTTGCTCTCCATAAGACACACACATCTAGGTGAGAGCAAAGCATGGGGTTGGAGTACAGGGTTAGTTATTTATCTAACATCCTTAAAGCAGTTGCTGAAGTGTCCAACAGTGATAGCAGCACTCTGCTAGCTGTGGGATTCAAACCAAGAACCTTCTGGTCATGGACAGAGACTCCTAACTCACAGAACCACACATTTTGGGATTAACATGAGCTTCTCGTTTACCATCATGCAAACCTCACTTTCTGCTTTTCAGGATGGAGACGACCCGATCTGGGAATTTCAGGTACGCTACCTGACATTCCTGGGCGTGGGCCACGACAGTCACACCTTTGCACTGATTGTGGACGTCGGGACACAGCGATTCCAATGTCACGTCTTCTGGTGCGAGCCTGATGCTGGGTTTATCTCCGAGGCGGTGCAAGCGGCTTGCATGGTATGCTCATCCCCAGTCGGCTGCATAACTGTCCTTTGAAGCTTCCAGTCGCTCTGCAGCAATTGGCCCCTTAAGAGAGCTGCCATTTAAAAATTCATAATGAGTGATTCATGAATAATGCAAACTTTTACCTCAGAATGTACTTTATTTACTGCTTGCTAGTCCGATATCTTGTAAAAAGGCCTAAGAATATGCACAAGACTACAGTGAAGTACTGACTCATTGTGTTACTTCCCCCTCCTGCTCCTCCAGGTCCAGTATCAAAAATGCCTGGTGGCCCAAACGCCGCCTCTAAAGTCGAAAATGTGGCGATCCAGCACCAAGGTGAAATGGGCCAGCTCTGTAGATAGCACCTCCCCCCCCCCTCGCCACAGTGGACTCTCGCCACCAAAGTTTGGGACGTCTAACGTCAGAAAGAGCATGCTAGCCTTCTTCGAGGCTTTCCGAAACAAACAGCCCCCCGTACCTGCGCCCTAGTGACCGTCAATAACGTGCGAATCTTTATTTTTACATGACTATTACTGTTGCACATGAAGAACTGCTGTTTTTTCTACCTGGTTTAAAGATTGTACATGTACCCGACTACGGACGTAGCCGCAGACCGAAATATGTTGCAAGCACAAAAATGTAATGATTGAATATTTTTCCCCAGTAACTTTGTTGTTAGTCTTTTATCAAGGTCTTCATTAAACAAGCATCTTTTGCAAGATGCAGCATTGCATGAAATGCTCATTTCATCTGGCTTTAACAGATAAATGAAGGTGCTCCGGTCTTAAATTCTATACCTCTCCCTTAACGACATGTTGAACACACCAAGACCTAGAAATTGATCTTCTAATATCAAAGTGCTATACAGAAGCTTCATAGAGTGACATAGGGGATTTAGTTCTATTTCATGCTTGTGATTTACAAATCAATGGACTTACCATTAATGTCAGAATCAAGTCATCTCAAAATTAAGACTTGCTGAAAAGTGTTTGAATGTATTTTTGGAATAGGTATTGATTTTCTAGCAGTTTTAGAATGAAACACAAAGAAAGTAAAAATATTTAAAAACTTAATAAAGCAATAGTACAATATATGCATTGTCAAATAACATACGTTTATTAAGAAACCGGAGGATCAACATTCAAGATGCATAACTTTTCTAAAACAGGTTTATGAATATCACGTGTTTATCGATGTGTACAATCATGCATTTTGCTAAAAAAAAAAAAAAAAAAAAACCTGTTGTTTAAACAGAAACACGTTGATAAGACCTGCCTACCAGTGGGCAACAGGTAATGACTGAGGAACAATGTAGTGCTGTCAATTATCTGGGTAAGACTTATAAAGTTACATGCATATGACAGTAATGTTTTCTGACTTTTGTCCACCGGTACAGCACCTCTGCATGATTTTAATATTTGCATGTAGAAAATTAACTTGTACAGCCAAGGCAATTAACAATAATGCACATACTAATAACATCAACTCATTCATCTTCTAACCAGTTACCTTCATTAGGGTGACAAGACATACCACTAACATTTATTAAACTGGAATAGTGTTATTTTGTGATGTTACGCTGTATTTTGAAATGGGTCGCTGCCTTATTGCCGTATCCCCAAGAGTGCGTTGTAAGCTGTGTGGGCACACAGGTAATGTTCTGATACTGGCTCACTGTTTACGGGACTGAACACATACCAGTACATAAAGATGTAGCATGTGGAAGGCACCTGAAACAGATATGTGCGCTGAAAGCTTTCATTGGCAGTGGTGAAAAAAAGGCTGAAAAACAAAAAGACTGCTGATGGCATGACGTGGTGCTAAATGACGTCGGTAGTGATGATCGCGACGCAAAAGAAGAGAGCATACATTTAACGAATTAATAAAAAAAAAAATCATGCATTACCATGTAAACAAGGTAAATAGAATTAAGCAATTTGTTCACTGTGCATTCTCAGGTATATGACTTTGAGATAATGGAGATTATAGAGACGAATGTACTCTGCTAGAAGCGCTTGGAAACTCTGCTACGGTATACGATACGATGTTATAGAACACCGAACTCCTAGACCCAGACTGTGCTCTGTGCTTTAATACAATAAACTATGAAAATAATTTTATCATGTCGTTCATTTTCCAGAGGTATTTGTTTTGTTGTTAGGTTAGTTTTGTGTTGTTAGGTTGTTGTTTGTACCTTGTATAAAACAGTATTATATGTAATTACACCAACAAATATCACAGCCTTAAATCAACCACGTATATATACGTGGCTGTGGCATTCCTTACAGCGTAACATGTCAGCACTGTCTAAACTGAGCCGCGGAGACATCAACCTATAATGTCTTCCTATAATTGTGGAGGACTTTGAATAAAATACCGATGAAGCTCAGCTCTGCCCTACCACAGACCAATTCTGATTTAACTTAAGAGAAATGTCTACGTTTGGCTTTTCCCAAGCGAAGGAGTGAGCAAGGGTAAGCGAGTGAAGAACACTGCCCACTTTCACCAGTTGCACCAGTTTTCCCCCCAGAGACACGGCCCCGCTGAATCTGAAATGCACTTCTCGAAGCTGATTGGTTATTTTTCACCAACTCCCTCCCAGAGACATGTCCCTGCTGAATCCGAAATGGTTCTCGAAGCTGATTGGTTTATTTTTCACCAACTTCCTCCCAGAGACGTGTCCCTGCTGAATCCGAAACGGTTCTCGAAGCTGATTGGTTTATTTTTCACCAACTCCCTCCCAGAGACATGCCCCTGCTGAATCCGAAATAGTTCTCGAAGCTGATTGGTTTATTTTTCACCAACTCTCTCCCAGAGACATGTCCCTGCTGAATCTGAAATGGTTCTCGAAGCTGATTGGTTTATTTTTCACCAACTCC
>JAACJT020001332.1:20032-43219 GCA_009936485.2 Gymnarchus niloticus | reverse complement strand
AACTCTCTCCCAGAGACATGTCCCTGCTGAATCTGAAATGGTTCTCGAAGCTGATTGGTTTATTTTTCACCAACTCCCTCCCAGAGACGTGTCCCTGCTGAATCCGAAATGGTTCTCAAAGCTGATTGGTTTATTTTTCACCAACTCACTCCCAGAGACATGTCCCTGCTGAATCCGAAATGGTTCTCGAAGCTGATTGGTTTATTTTTCACCAACTCACTCCCAGAGACACGCCTCTGGTAAAACGGAAACGTCTATGTCGACACTGATTGGTTTATGGACACACGACACTCCCAACGCGGTTTTCTCATGCAACCGCAGCTGATCATTTTGCAGTCGTGAGTCGTGGTAAAAAAGAAGTATTCACACGTTTCTTCATATTTGGACTATTTTGTCAGTATTTTGGCCGTCAAGTTAGTGGAAACTGTTTGGTATAACATTATGTTTGGTTTGCCAGCCAACTAAGTCTGCGTTCGGTTGGTGTTGCAGGATTTTCTCCCGGCTGGTTATGGGTGTCGTGTCTGCAATTACAAAATCATCAAGCAGACCAAACATTACAAAATATGAGTATACTTGGAATATATATAATATATTGCAGCGGGGACCGCTCTTCGTTCCCGTTCTTTGGGAACCGCTGATAGCTCAAAGGACCCTAAATACAGTGTAGATGACTGTCGGGACACGGAACGTCATAATACTCTCAAATAAATAAAAACTTATTTTGTGACGTATGAGGCGGAGACATCTTGCTTATATAAGCAAATTTAGAAATAAGTATATTTAAGCAGCTCATCCGGCCGTAGACGAATCAGTTTCGACAGGGGGCGTGTCTCTGGGAGGAAAGCCGGTGCGGAGACCCGCGGAGCTTCGATGACACCGGCGTTAAAACAGGACGTACGAGTGCGCGCCGGAAGGACTTTCACGCGTGTGTCACGTTCTCATTAACCTTTACGCTCTTCTGTCTGCTCGCGCGTTACTTAGGAGGGGCGGATATCCGTGTAAAGAGTAAACTACGTTCTGCCCGGCCTTCCACGTTAAGGTTGTGATTTGGCAAGGTGACGTTATGGAAGACCTGTACGTCAAACCAGGTTTGTTGCCGGTCCGGAGTTTCTCATCGTTCCCTCGCACTGTACACTGTTATATTGAGAAATATTTTACATTATGTACAGTGTTGGTAAAGTGAATGAATATTGAGAAGACATTTTGAAATTCGTAGCTTAGCACCAAACAGGTGATAAGCTAATGTGTGAATTTTAATATGCTAATAATAATTAGCAACGTCACACCGTAGATGGTTTTGGTCTAAACTTGTATATCGTTTACAAAACGAAGCGGCATCCCAGCTTATTAACCACTGTTTGGAGTGTAGGGAACCAGGCGAGGGGCTGGAACGATCCTCCCCAGTTCTCCTACGGGATGCAGATGGCTCAAAGTGGACAGAAGCGGAACCTTCTCAATAAAAGGGTTCCCCCACCGCAACTCGATGGCTCTCAAAGTAAGTATGATGTAATATAATTAAGCACCTGTTTAAAAAAAAAAAAATATGGAAAGGAACATGACATTTACAACACCTATCCAGTGGAAGTACATTTTAGCATTAAGGTAAATTCCTTTCTTGGCCAAAGAGATTTTGTCAGTAGATACTTGCTTAATAAAACTTATTTAGCAGAATCACAAATCAGGAATGAACAAACTCAAACCATTATGTATTTCTGGATTTCTTCCTTCGTGATTAAGATTCATCATGTATTTAAAGAAGATCTTTACATACTCTTAGCATTTCTTGTGGTTGGTTTTGCATGTATTCAATGTATAGGAATTTGTGTTCTCACCCCAGAATGCTGTGGGCCTGTTCCAGGTATGTCTCCACCCCCACCAATTCATTCCACTCCACCCAGCAACCCACTGGCTCCACCTCCCTGTGGGATAGCCACACCTCTGCACTCCACGAAAGCACAGACAGACATGTCACCTGCTCAATCAGAGAATGAGCCCAGCGTTGATGACGTCATCGCCGTCTTAAACTGGGCCCTGACAGCTTGCAGACATACTCTGAAGGTAAAGTGAAAACTTGGTTAGGTCTAGGGCAACATATTGTACAATATCAAGTAATGCAGTTTCAAAGTAGTACATTCTTAAAGACTTCTCCTGAGAAAAAGATCCGTAAAAAGTTTTGAGCAGTAGTAAATGTTTTTTTTTTTTATTGTATTGCAACAGAAGCAAGTCTGTGATGATGTCGCTAGGCGATTGAAGCTGTTTGAAGATATGTGGAGAGGTGGAAAACTTTCCCTCCCTGTTAGAAGAAGAATGAGTCTGCTAGGACAAGGTATGAGAGATTGAGGGGGGTCAAGGCAGTGATGGAACAAATGAGGCTTCAAAACCTCTGGTGGGTGGGAGTATCTTGAACAAATCAATTAATGCTGGTGCTGAATGAGGCTTCAAAACCTCTGGTGGGTGGGAGTATCCTGAACTTACTAGTTCTGGCACTAAAGGCTGCTTCAAAACCTATGGTGCATGGGAGTATTCTGGGAGTATCCTGAACTACCCAAATTTCACAAAATCATTGTCCCTTTGTGTTGGTAGAGTGAATTACGCAATGCCTTTTTTGTATGTAATTCAATTTTATTTATATAACGCTTTTAACACGAAGCACTGTCCCAGAAGACGTGTTCGCTGGTGTTTCAACTGCAGCTAGTTTTGAAGTGTTTTAAGTATACGGATGGCTAAATTGCAGCATTTTAAGAAAAGACCTCAGTTTGAGGCAGTCCATTCTGCTTCCAAAGCCTGTTTGCTGGAATGGGGTGACGTGGTTGGGAAATTCCTTAAAGCAGCCAAATTCTCACGTCGAGTCGCCCTGGCCTCTTCCATTTCCCAGAAATGAAAACCCACAGATGGAACAGTGCCGACGAGATCCACCGAGCCCTCATTGTGGACTTTGCCAGTGAGGTCAGCCAGTGGATGGTGGGAGTGAAGCGACTCATCGCCGAAACCCGGAGTCTTAACCCAGACTTTCTAAACACTGAGCCGTCAAATCAGGGCCCGGGCTCGTCTCACAGTGAAGACTCTGTCGCCCAGTAGAGCAGCACTTCATGCACTGGGACTGTGACAGGACTTTTATTTTGAAGCAAAGTGGCCCCTTGACTCTTGAAGAGTTGTCCCATGTAATCAGGAGGGTGTGCTGTGTGGATGTTTACAATAGCGGCTATTTAACAATAACATTTAACCCCTGGTTTAGGATGAGACGTCATTCTTTGGCTTTTTTTTTTTTTTGTCACACACACTGTAATGCAGTAGTGTTTTAGTCATGCCATTTGGTTTGGGTGCCCTGTTCAAGGGTCCAACAACACGTTCCAGGTTTTTCCTTTAAAGGGGGATTTCTCTGAGATTAAGTTCTTGTGTGATTATGTTTGCATATTACAGTAGAAATCCCTACGAGATAGCTATGATTTCCATCTCATTTTACTTTAAGGCAAGAGTTTGTTCTTTGTTTGCACCTGTGTGAATTACAGCAGTGACCTGGCAGTTTTGGGGAATTCCCCCTGAGCACTTCGGCATTACCATGGATACTGTTGTACCTTTCAGTCATGACGAATGGCGCACAGAGGAATTGGCAAAGGGCAAACAGTCAGATTGGTGGAGCTCATGGTACATGCAGGGTTAGAGGATTTGGATTTGTAAGCCAGTTTGGAGAACAAGTTTTTTTTTTTTTTGATGTGACCCCACTTTGGTTGCCAATATTATGTAGTCGATACTGAGTGGTTATAAATGCATCCAAAGTTATCTGAACAAAGTGTATTATTGGGTAAATATTTAAAATGGCTTATGAATTGCAATTGAATTTTAAAAGCCAAATCTAAGCATTCTCAGCTTTTTATGCGTCTGAGTCTCATGACTTCATAATGTGTTGTTGTTGGAAAGGTGACACATGAGGACAGAAGTTTGGCTGTTTGTAACTCATTTGTGTTTTTGAGACAGCTCGACTTGTGTTTTGCTACAGCAGTTCCCAATCCTCCAGTTCACCATGTTTTAATTGCTACACACCTGATTTGCAATATTATGTACCCCTTAATTATCTGGCTCGGGCATGGTGGTGGCAGGAGTAGAACAAAAATGTGAACTGGATTGGGGAGGACTGCAGACTGTGTTCAGAACCGCTGTTTAACTGGAATAAATATTGCAGTTACACCCCAGTCACCAGAAGATGGCGCCTGTTCTTCAGTATTCTGACAGTGCTTTACTCTCCCTTATTCCTTGTCTCAAGGGTGTGTCTAGTTTTGTATGGTAAGCAGTTTTGTCAGTCTAGATGCAGAACACATACAGGCCATTCTTAGATTTTTAGTATGCATGTGATGGACTTCGATGTCTTGGCAACATGCAAGTGCCTGCTCAGGAAGGTGATCTAACTTCCTTTATCTTCTCCACATCAGCCAGTGCGGAGTAACCAGACCTACTGGGGACCTGTCTTCCACAAAACACCAGTTCCTCTGTCCTACACAACCCCGTCTTTGGGTTTCACTGTTAAACTTGTATAATTTTTTCAAAGTAGTAGAATAACCTCTGCACGCTCTGACAGGCCCACAGTTGCCTCTTAAACGTTTGAATGTGCAACGTTGTAACTATCAACAGATAACAGGTACAGTACTGCCACTGGAGTGCATGTCCTTAATACAGCATGAAAGCATCACATTATATAGGTATCAGTCCTACCATCAAAGCTGTGACCTTGAAGTGCGGCCTAAGCCTGGGGTTTTATTAAACGAGACCTGCAGTAGGTGAGGAAGTGGAGGTGAGAGTTTGCTCAGTCACAAAGTGCTAGCTTTCTTAATTCTATTGATTTTAATGCTTTATGCTTGTGAGGAGGTGGAGTTTCATCTCTTATCTGGTAAACAGAAAGGGCCTTCCAGTTAACGAAAAGGGGATCTGTGGTGCACAAAGTACATCTGAAACCAGCTTGAGGTGTGTCTGCTTTGAATAAGAACTGCAAATCTGTTCCCGTGTGGGATCTGCAACAGGGAAAGGCAGCGTTCATTATTTAATGTTTTCATTTTACAGCTTCTGAAATTGTTTTGCATTAGGGGCCCTCGAGCTGTTTAACTGTGATGACTTATTACAGGAAATTCTGTCATCTACTGCTGCTAAAACGTCCATCCAATCACGCATCCATCTTCCAGCCACATATCCAACACAGGGTTGCAGGGGCCCTATAGCCTATCATCATAGGTAGTGTTTGACCCATAGCAAGGGGAACACCCTGGATGGAATACCCGTGCATCTCAAGTCGCACGCACACAAATACAGCTCATTCTCATTGTGTGTTTTTAGACTGCTGGACGACACCTGCTCAACAGCATGTAGAATTTACACAAACATCTTGTAGAGCAGTGTGTGGCTCTGCAGACTAGGAGGCTGTGCCCAGAAGGTCGCCAGTTTGAACCCCACAGGCAGCAGAGTGACCATATCGTGGGGCCCTTGAGCAATGTCCTTAACCTCAAAAACCGCTGCAGTGTGCCTAGCTGACCCTGCACTCTGACCCCAAGCTTCACTCTCACTTGTGTGTGTGTGTGTGTGTTTCATGGAGAGCATGATGGGATATGTGAAAACTGCAGAATTCCTTTGGTTGTTGTTGGACCGTGACGTGAAGCCAGTAGAAGTGCACCCAACCCAGGGAGGGAACATTAAGCGTGTTCAATATCTGTGGTGTAAAAAAAACAAAAGGGGCGGCTTTCCCCGCCGCTCTTTGGTCTACCAGCTTGTTGTTCAGGAGGTGGTCACGTGTTGCAGGCCACCATTGTGTCGCTTTGTCCTGCTTTCGTGGTCATCGTTAACGTACATACCGGGGCATTTAATCAAAAACAGGTCCAGCTAAGAGACAGAAAAACTCTAAATAAAATACAATTTCGTCATAATATCTTAAGTTTGATTCAGTCCTCTAACAGTTTAACACACAACATGCAGATCCTAATGGGTGCAGTGAATACAACCACAGAGCCTTTTTTTCAAACTGTATGCCATTGTTATTGCAGAAAACAATTTGGACTGAACTTCTTGTGGAAACAAATGCCAGATATATCTTTAAACAAATTTTGCCATTCGGATACGAGTGTTAAAAACAGGTTATGGTATGAATTCAAAGACAAAACTGCTAGCTTGCTGATATTCTCTGCAAGGAAGGTTGGTCTCCCCGCAAATAGAATCGTCTTCCGACGCTTCCGCTTGCCTGACTGGCTGTGATGTTTGCCACTCGCCCAGTTACTGAAAAGTGAATTCTCGCTTTAAATCTGCGGTCAGTGGTGTATTGCTAACTGTGTGACTTCATAGTATTTCATAAACTGGTTTAGAAGTTGAGCCAAATTATTTTACGTTTTCACTTTACATGTGAATAGCCCAAAAGAAAGCATTCAGATTTTCACATACGTTTTACAGATATCAGCTTTTTAATGCTTTTGGGGACTGCAGTGGCATCGAAATCATACATGCGTGGTTATTTCCTTCATTCACTGAAAATCAAATAATGACCCTGCACAGTACAGATACCCCATCCACTATGAAATCTGCCTGCGTCAAAATTGGATAATTTGTAATTATAGAGGTGAGACCTTAACCGTTACTTCTGAAAGGGAAATCTTTACATAAGTGTGGGAAATGTCATTACGTATTAGTGAACAAGACATCTTCATGATTTGTGGTGATTCTCTAATGGAAGCTCCCAGTGTTTCACCAGGTGGGCAAAGTGTGTTGACTCATAGTCAGGATTTTAAAGGCTGCATCTTTGTTTATATATACAGTACAGCGATGCGGCAACTTGAAAATAAGCACAAGGAGGAAGGAGGTCATGTAATAAGTGAGATATTATTAATGGGTCATTGGCCCATTCACTGTTGTTCATCTGGATTGCATGAAGTCTGAGGAATACTAACCCAGCACAGATGACTCCCCATCTTTTCATTCCTTGACTTCCTTTTATGTTGCTGCCATTCTCAGTTTAGCCATGAAATCAGTCATTAACACGAGAGAACAGTTTATTTCGTAGACATTACTGACCTGAGCTTATGACTGGATGGTTGTATTGAAAGGGTCAACTCTTGGGGTTGTAAGCCAACAGCCAGGAAGCCAAGTAGACCTGTGTATCCAATCAGCTCAATAAAAATGGGTTTTAAATGTGCTTGACAGAAAACTAGCTTGATTTTGTCCAGATAATTCATGAAGATTTTTTAAATGAATTTGCTTTTAATTTGTTTTCCAGGAGTTATATATTGGACTTAGAGAAATTTCTTTTTGTGTGTGATTTGTATACAACTTAGAGGCTTGACATCTCAGAGGTTTTCAGCAGCGTTTCCTGTCGTATTACCCTTGGATTAACACATCACTTTCCTGTCATTAGTCCATGTCAAACAGTACTATGAAGAAGTAGCAACATGTTTGGAGTCAAATTGCTTTTTTTTTGTCCTCTTCTGTTGGATGCTGTCTTTTTAAGCATGTAACGGGCTGGGAGCTCTAATAGGGAATTGCTTCAGGATTTGAAGGATCATGGAAAATGTTGGGGACTTTTGCTGTAGGAAAAAACAGACTGTTACATGCACTTAACCCTTAAAGCTCTTAAAAAATTTCAACCAGGAAAAATAGCCTGGAAAAAGAACATTCCATTTTGCCTTAGTGTCCTTCAACGTGTTTAAAAACATAATCACATTACCTTAAATTATGGTAAAAGCTCTGTTTCAACTATATACTCTGTACCTTACCTAACTACCCATTTGGAAAAATATGTCTTGTTACAATTTTCATAATGTGTATTTCTGCCAAAAATGATTAGTATCAGTTCAGGATCAGCAAAGTTCTTGCAAAAATAAAAAGGGTTTATTTTTTTAAACAGTGTATTAGCTGTAGTATAATGATTACAAAGTATAATGACTGCTGTTTAGTTTTGGTATTTTATCTTCATATATAATTTGAAATTGTTTTTTCTGTTTTTAATTTGAAAATTCCTTGTTTCCAATACAATACCTGAAAATATCCCAAAGAATTTATCGTTCTGTTATTTACAAATATTCCGAAATCTGCAAACCTCGCAAAAGCCACTTCCCGTGATTCAGACATATGCTAAAAGCTCATCAGAAAATAAATGTTGCTCATTTAAATGACTTCCAACTAAGTATTCCAGACACCACCAGCTCCTCAAATTGCACAGTAACCCCCCCAATGTGTCACCTGGGGCTTTCATTCCAGTTACAGAACATATTTCCTAATAATAAACCAAAATACATTTGAATCGAACCCAAGCTTGTCAGCACAAAATATGTATCTGACAAATTGTTCTGTCCTCTGACTGCACAATATTTCTTTTAAGGGAGCTATTTTCTTTGCAAAACAAATAATAATTATGCATCTGCTCTTGGCAGTTAAACTATCTATATTTAATAAATTGAGATTAATTTAAGTAAGTTGAGACATACCAAAAGTAAACACACAGTCGTAAATATGCTTAACTGCACTGAAATGATAGAAATTCAATGTAACTTTTATTATTATTATTATTATTATTATATATTATGTTCTCATTCCAGTCTGTCGTTGGTTCTCAACTATGACCATGCAATCTGATCCAAGAACAGTGTCTAGGGGCCCAGTCCAGAAACTAGGCTTAATAAATCCTATACAACTGAAAGCCCAAAATGAGGACCTGTTAATTCCTAAGTTAACAAATTCCAAGTAAGCTGGAAATGGTGCTTTCCAGAAGGGAACTCAGGACTCAGGCTAATTAAGATTGACTGGCAGTATGGAAATATGGCCTCTGCTTCGGGCTTCGGCTCATCATGACGCACCGTAAAAGTCGGGGGCGATGGGGGTTTGCTTCTGCGCTTGCCGTCCCGTGGGGATAAATTCTCCCAGGGTATGTCTGTCCTGCCAGGCACACAAGAATCCAAGCAGTACGCTTTTGACTTTTTTTATGGCATTTTTTCACTTTTCTAAAAAAAAAAAAAAAAATTATTTACATGTGGGCTGCCTTGGCAACTTTCGTTTCCCCCTTGAGCGTCAGTGGGGCCATGCAGCATCTCTCCTGCTAATTCCACTCGCCTGACCTCATGTAGCTCGGGATGCAGTGGCACACAAAGTGGCTGTAGTAGTAGCCCATCGGGCACTTCCTGTGCGGGGTCCTGCAGGGCAGCCTGTAACAGCTGTGGATTAAAGGAAGGGGTCAGAGTCTGGCCTCTGCTCTCCCTTGGCGTCGTCGTCGCGGCAATGTGGAATGCAGTCACATCCTCTGGGGGCTGCGTGTGACTGTAATGTGAGGCTGAGAAATTACTTTTGCCAAGGGCACTGACACAGCCGCTTACCATGACAGACCCTGGCTTTTGAACTTGTTGCTGATAACAGTCACGAGTCTGAGTGTTGTGCGGCAGCCTTTGCTCGGAGAATGAGCCGTTTGTCAGGCTGGTTTTATTCTCTGCGGCCTGTGTCATGAACCTCCAGATCGACACTACGTGTGAGTTTTCGGTTTCGATGGGGGCTTAACATGGTGCCGATTGCCACGATCGAGACCGCCGGCGAAACAGGAGAGCACAAAAGGGCGACGCCATTGAAACTCACTCCCTCCATGTGTCCCATTGTGATGGCCCCGGAGTGGTACGCTATGTTAGCAGGATGCTAACAAAAGCTCCTGCCGCTTTACTCAGGACAGCTTGTTTGGTAAGAAAGGGGGCCCTAGAGGGCCACATTAGCAGCAGCCCCTAAGGAAAAGGGCCACAGGGCTGTGTACAGGTGGCGTCCCTCATACTCCCTGCGGGAGAACGTCACCAAGCCTGTTGACGAGCTCCGTCTACACAGCCTGCATTACCGGCAGCCTATCAGCTGTAAATCGCTGGTTGAATGCCGATCGTCCCCCAGCCGTAGTTACTAATCCCGGGTCACCGGATCTGCATGGGGTTCTGGCTGGAGGTTCAGCTCTGGTTCACATGGGGGCCCTGGCGGTGGCTCACCTGCAGTTGTCCCGGTTGAACTTCTTGCCCTGCAGCAAGCAGGTGCGGTCACTCTCGCGGCACTGGCACAGGCAGGTGTCAGGGTTGAGGGGCTGGTTCTGGGGGCAGGTGGCGCGGCACATACAGCCGCACAGCTCGGCGTCCCAGTGCTGGTTCGGGGGGCAGGCACCAGGCGCGGGCTGACTATTACACAGGCACTCGCAGGAGTCCTGGTCCAGGTGCCAGCCCGGGCCGCAGCTGGCTTCCGTCAGGCCATTGGCGCAGACGCACTGACAGAGCTCCTCATCCAACACCTTGTTGGGTCCGCAGAGCGTGAGCAGGGCTGCATCCACCGGGTCTGAGAGGAGACGAGAATGTGCTCCTCTTCAATGCCCTTAACCCTTGGGCTCTGACCCCACTCTCAACTGTATGTGTGTGTCTATGTGTCTCATGGAGAGCATGATGGGATATACGAAAACTACAATTCCATGTACTTGTAAAAATTGCACACAGTGGTACCTGATGAATAAAAGCCTCTTCTAAGGAATTAAGTAACGTCTTCTTATTTATAAAGTATCTGTTTATCCATTCACAGTTCAACTCAGCATGCATTTCAGAAAAATAAAATTGTTCATCCTTTGCCTATCTATTGAGAAGCATTTCCCGCACTTTTGCGGTTATCCAGCCTTGTGTGAGTTACATTAACAGACAGGTTATAAAGAAACCGTATCACAGGATTATAAAATAAACTTGAACGTACTTACTCAGAACAGGTGCAGGGAAAGGCTTTGGAACAGCAGGTATGCACCGGCATCCCGCAGGGTCCCACTCCCACCCTGGACTGCACACAGTGGTTGGCACAGAGCACCTGGGGAGGCGGGGTGGGAGAAATTGGTGGAGCTACAGTTGAGCCAGGCTCGGAAGCGGGTGCCTGGTGGGTGTTCCCTTGGACCTGTTGCCCATGACGACAGAAACCGCCTGTGCTGGGAGGGATCAATGCTCCTCTCCCTGGTGCTCAGGAGGCTCACGGTTGGTGAATCGTCAGGTCACGAGTTATTGCACTGGGGGGAGGGGGGTCTTTATTTAAGCAGACATGATGCATGTGTCATGAAAATATGCAGGCGAGAACTGCTCACAGCGTACAGAATCTGAAAACATGAAGGACAGGGAGCAGAGGTACAGCTTTTTGATAAGAGCAGCTGACGCAGCACCTGACACCGCTTATAGATCTTATCATACGTTCATTTTCCACCTGCAGGATTGTGGGGAGGCAGGCACACTATCGCACACAATCGCACACTGAGGGCAATTTGAACCACCAATTTGCATAAATCTCCATAATCATGAGGAAGGCGTGCAAACTCCGCCCACTCAGGCCTGGGGGTGGGATTCGATCTGCCAGCATGGGATGTGTAGGGCTACAGTTCCACACCCACAGTCGTTTGCGTTACTTTCCGATGGATACCTAAGTAGCCCACACAAATTTACCACAGTACAGGCGCTACCGGGCAGAACATGTCACTCACAGCGACGGATGTGTGAGCGCCGCTCTCCGGATTATCGAGTGCAGGGGCCTCTTCGCCTGACACTCACACGCCGTATGGTTGACGAAGGTCACCATGATCACGGACCGCTCCATTCGCGGTGGGGAGAGTTCTACCAGCTGAGAAAACCAAGGATCACAAACACAGAGTGTCGCATTTCTTTATTGCATTTGCTTTTAATGCTTAAATGCAGTAGAAATAGTCAGCGATTGAAATGAAAATATTTTCCATTATGCACAGGGCTGAATGATGGAGCTGAATTACAGAATTTAGGAGTAGTCAATAATTTTTAATGAAGTTACAATATCATTGTATCTTCACTGAAATTAAAATGGTGACACTTTTCATTGATATTTCTTTCGTTCACCAGAGTCACATGGCGCATCAAGGGAGAAACGCGCGCGTTTGCCGACACTCACGGTCTTGTTGACCATACTGTGGCTGGTGTTGCCGCAATGCAGAGCCTCGTGGTTGCAGCAGCCCCCACAGCGGTGTACGGACACGCAGCGAGGAAGGTAGAAGTTGCTGATGGTCTCGGGGAACTCCTTGGACACCTCGAGACAGACCTCACGGGGCTTGCAGATGGTGCGTTGGATCTCCTCCATGATGACTGAAAGGAGGATGGGGAGGGTCAGTGGACTGTGACACAAATTTCATAATTCTTACTCTGTATGCCACTACAATGGATCTGAAGTGAAGCAACCAAGACATGACTGAAGTGCAGAATTTTAGCTTTAATTCGAGGGCTTTAATAAAAACGTCAATTAGGAATTATATCCATTTTCATACACAGGCCTTCCAGTCTCATACAGAGTCCTATGGAAAACTGAAATTGTCGCTCGGGGTGTTAAGGTCTTTGCACTGACGCGAACTCCTTTGGCATAACAAGGCTCTTTTTTTTTCTGCCGGCACTCTGTTATAATATTTCAACATTGATGTCATTTATTTGAATTAGTTTTTCCGTTTTCTGGGTTTGGGGCAATACGGAGAGAATCAGAGTGAGGCAATTGTGCAATTCCTTGCCCTTCTTTCCTACTTTTTAAGTAATAACGTATTTTACCAACTACAGATATTCAGATATACAGGGAATTTGATTTAGTAAATCAGCATAGAAAGAAAAATGTGTGGCTTATTTTGGAAATGGGTTAAGCACAAAGGCCTTTATCTCTTGTGCTGGACATTAAAGTCAATTTTAAGTTACAGTTACTAATTTTTGATGCCTTCAATTAGACGATGTAACTGAAAAAGAAATCAGTTTTGGTGGATAAGGCTAATCATTTTAAATGAAACAATTTGCTGAATATGATAAAAACACTAGAGTTTTATGACTATTATTATTATTATTATATTGTTGCCATGGAATGTTACGACGGAGTCAGTACCAGCCTTCGTAATCATGAGCGATTTTTTTCTTTAGATGCACTGGTAGCTACGAGGACGGACCACAAGCACGAAATGCCTTTCCCTCGTCCGACTGCATGCTATAGGGTGCCTCACCCTCGAAGGTTCCATCGGCCTTGTAGAGCGCCATCTGGCGAGGGTCCCCCCACATGTCGTGGTGAGTGGCGTGGCCACGCAACGGGGTGCTGTGCGCTCTTCTCCGCAGGCAGTCCTGCACCAGGCCATACTCTGGGTAGAGCATCTCCAAAAGCTCATCCATGCTGGAGGCGGAAGCCAACCCCTTCCGCTGCAGCACGTGGGAAGGATGGAGAGCCATCAGAGGCCATAGCGACGACGGGTCTTGAAAAGACGGTACCGGAGGCGGGAGGGCAAAAAACAGGCCGATTGAAATACGAAGAGTTCTCAACGGGAACATAGAACATCATGACACAGTTTTCAGGTTAAGGATGAGCTGAAACCTGCTGGAGGATGATTTATAAATATGGGATTAGTGATCAAAACACCATTGCTCTACATGTATAGGTACTGATCTGGTGCCTTAGCAACAAATTGGGTTTTTCATAGTGGCTCTTGGGTTAAGTTTCTGCAGTGGTTCTACTGGAGTGGCTCTTGGGTTAAGTTTCTGCAGTGGTTCTACTGGAACAGAACTCAAATGTAATGTGACATGACAGATACAACTACTGCAGCCTGGGATCGAATCAATGGGAGCTATGCAATGATGAACGTTCCTGTGGCCAGATGTTCCCATGTCGAGTGTTTGAGTTTTCCTCGAATTTCGCAAAAGTCACTGTCAGAAGTGAAAGGCAGATCTATTATTATTTGTGCAGTTCGTAAAATAAATGAAAAGTAAATGTTGTTCTTGTCAAGTTATCATGTTAGGTCATAATATTTACAGCTGAGTGTTTTGTTTTTGTTCGGCATGTCGAACGCAGGCAATATCGGTGGAGAGAATGCGGCTGCAGTTGCGTGTCTGCCAGCTGGATTACATGCTTAGCCTAAACGAACTGAGGTCATAATTCTGACAGAATGAATTCATTGCTGCGGAACCTGGCTTCAATGATTACGTGTTGGTGAAGTTTGGAGCGTTTGTAAATAATACTCGTGAACAGCTGCGGAGTCTTTGAACCGATTAGCTTTGCTTTGATTATCCTCAGGACTTCTCTTGTACAATCTCTGGGATTTACTCATTTGGCTTTTCTTTAAAAGGGCCTCTATTGTATCAGAGCGATGAGTTAATAATTACTCCAGCCCATTGTGAATGGCCTGTAGGATTACTAAATTCACTCAATCCGTATCTAGGCAACACTTTATGATATCTCATGACCCCCACCTGCAGACTTCGAGGGCTACGCGAAGTCAGGCAGCCAGATACGAGAAGGTTAACGTAGGGGAGCTGGGGGGCGTGTCCAAACTCCACTGGTCTGCGTTTTCACAAAGTACCCCAATCGGTTTGCAAGGGGAGGAAGTGACAGTGAGTCAGGAGAGGGGCTACGACTCGAAACCCTGACATTCCAAAGATGAGTGCGGAGGAAGAAAATTATATATGAGTGGCAAGGAAAAGATAAGCGAGTTATTGTATAAATCAGTCGTTCGTAGGCCTGCCTTTCAAAGACATGAGCGTCGTCCAAACTGCGTTTGGCAGGGCACACAGACAGGCATCCTCTAAAGGCTGAAATTTGCATTCAGAAAAAAGAAACACTAGGGTAAACACTGGTGTGGTTCTTACCTCTGAGTTTTCTCCATCCTTGTTGGACCCATGAGTGAGATCTGAGACACTGAGAATCCATATGGCTAAAGATAAGGTCCACATGGTGCAGGTATGGGGAGGAAAAGGGTTAACGAAGCTGAGTGCTTGACTCTTTCATCCCAGAGTGCTGAATTCTTTCATCCCAGCGTGTGAAACTCCCCAGTGAGCTGAGCGCCAGTCCAGATAAGGCGAGCCCCTCTGAGCGGCGTCGAAACACAGCATTCTTACCAAAGGCTCTTTTTCTCGCTTGGTTCTCTCTAAGCGAACATCTTGTGTTCTTTTCTGCGCCTTCCCTGCCGCTCCTACTCCAGTCCCGCGTCGCATTAAATAGCTGCTTCGGAGCGAGGGCGAGAATCGAGCGAGTTTAGCCGGGAGGCTGCAGACAACGCGGCTCACGCTCGGCTTTCCTTCGACGCCTTCCTGCAAGTCTGGACGGAGCGAAGGTGTAATGTTTTTTCTCCGCGGTAGAAGGGAGGGATATCTGGTCAGATGTCGGGGGCGGCAGGCTCTGCTGATCGAGCCCCTTTCCCACTCTTACCCTCTCCTTTTGGACTTGGCAGTCCTCTGTCAAGCACGCACACACACACATACACTCGTGGCAGAAGAACAGGCCTGGGAGGAGCCTGTTCCAGCATGTATGGAAGTGCTAGGAAAGGGAGGGGGGCATGTGTCGGATGACTGGTGTGGCCACTTGCTTAATTCACTTCATTTAAAAACAAAAAGACTCTTTCCTCCAAAAAAAACAACTCCCCCCATAAAACATGTCAAGGCAGCAAAAAGCTCAGGTTTCTTCCATCCCATACAGAACCCGTGTTAAGGACTGAACCTGTGAACCAGCTGACAGTGATCATGAAGCAGAGACTGTGGCCAGGAAAGAAACGGGAAATTAATGACGAATCTCTCAAAAGAAGGAGGCCCCTGTCGTATTTGTGCCAGTGTACCTGTAACTCGGTCTTCCAAGCCACCACCACAGGAAGCCTAAATCTCTCCTTCCTTGACCTACTTGTACATTTACTATGCCATACAGCAAACAATCCAGCCTGGAATTTGAGTCCCATTCCGCTGTGACTCTTCCTACCGCCCAAGGCTGTCGTTTCTGCAGTACGTGGCTCATAAGACATTCGATGTTCGCGGTATGGTCCGCTTCTGGCTTTCTGATGACTTCCCGGGGAAACTGAATTAGTGACCTAAGTTACGTTCAAAAAGATCAGATTATTTGACAAAATCCAGCTATGACCTGTATGATAAAAACTGAATTCTGACAAGTATAAAGGGATTTTAGAAACAAAGGTATAAAGTGTGTGCATGTATTTATTATTAAAGACATTTAAATTTAATGAGTCATCTGGGTTTGTCCGCGACTTCCAGACTGTTTGCTTTTCCCCAGAATGAATATATGGAATTAGCAGAGAGCCCACAATTTTGCAGATTTCGTTGGCCACAATGGGTCACCCATGGCTTTGGCATTTTACAAATTTGCTTATTTATGCTGTTTTCTGTAACCATGTTTATACGTGTTACAAAGCTCTAGGAAAATAAACGTCCCTGGAAAGCCGAATATCTTGAGATAGCAAATCCTTTCTTGCCTGTAACACTGTTCTGTCTTTAATTTATAGGTTATCCCGCCTAACAGCAGGAAGAGCAGATTAGATACAACAGGGGAAACTTAACTCGATTCTCCAGGGACTTAAATGACATGCAACACCTCAGTATTGCCCCAGAGGTGGTTTCGCTTAGGTACACTATAGGCAATTCCTGTTTTAACAAGTAAAAACAGAAGGGCAGACTGCAGGACATTCAATTCAGAGAAGGCATAGAGATGATTCCGGAAAAAAAAAGGCCTCTTTCCCCTTGTGGGTAAGAACAAGTCATTGGCAATAGTCTGGTTTTCTCAGGACTTTTAGTCAGTTTTAGTAGAGTGATCACTGAAGAGGAATATGATATCATCCAGCTTGTGAAATAGTTAAAAGCATAAAGTAATGTTATTCTAACACAGACGGGAATGGGGCTTTTTTGTCCACACCCAGGCGTTTTACATGTCCAAAGATGCACGGAGTTAATTTATCTGAAACACACGTATTAATTTATGAATAGCCTCTTGATAATAACACACTGCTACAAGCACGCTGGCAGAGCAGGACTCAGTTTTGTTTGGCGTTCAGGACGACAGAAGAATGTTTCGAACCAGGAAGCAGACCGTGCTGTTTACGCCAAGTCCACTTTTATCTGTATGGCCACATTCTGTGGCTGTCAATCAGTAATCTCCTGGGACCAGGCGAGGACCAGGCAGAGCTCATGTTAACAGAACCATGCAGCTTTACTCATCCAACATTGTAAGGAGGTTTTCCTGGTTTATTTTGTACTGCATATCAAGAATAACTCATACTCCCAACCACCATTGGCAAAACCATTAAGATTCTGGTGACTAGTAATGTACTGAGAGGAAGATAGTGTGGTGAATACAGATTCACACTGAAGGTCCAGGAGTGGCCCTGGTTATCTAACCCTGAGCCAAATATTGAATGTGAGCCATCCATCCATCTCTATATTGCTTATCAAGTTCAGGATCATAGTGTCAAACCTGAACTAGACTTATATAGAAATGCCCTCTTGGGGTTTCAAGAGCACTTAGCAAAACACCTGCGCCTGTGACATTTCAATTTGCAGCAGACATCTGGATAGAACTCAATGTGGCAACATTTACAATTAATTTCTGAATGAGAAATGTGAAACGCTGGGGTCATCCATTAATGCGTGTGAATCCCACCAGACCGAGAACGGCTCAGATCACATAAACCACAAAATTAACTAGAGTCAGCCAGGTGGTGCTGCCTCTGTACAGCACACGGTGAACTGGCTGCATGGGAAATAACCTGTTGTAGGAAGATACAAGAAGAGGATGGGTGATGGGTTACCAGCCCGTTAACAATTCAAAGACACTTGACCAAAATCAGCATGACGGCAAAATAGGATTGTTGGCATTAAAGTATGCACACAATTCAATATATTGCTGGAAAATTTGGTCTGTATAGAATGCAGTATTTATTTAATTAATTCCAATAATGAACAAATATGTGTTTTCATGTAATGATTCAGAACACAGTAGGATCCAATCGTAGAATCAGACAGTTTAATCAGAGTCAAAACAGGCAGGGTCAAGGCCAGAACAGGTGGGACTTCCAAAAGCCAATGGTTCTTACTGAGCATAGTCAAAACAGGCAGGGTCAAGACCAGACCCAGCAGGATTTCCAAAAGCCAGGGGAGAATAGAAAATGTAGTCGTTGTCACAGGCAGAAGATCGATACCAAGGCAGCAATAGACACAGCAAACAGAACCAACCAGGAAGCAGAAAGAAAAGTCCGACAATCAGGGTCATACACAGGTAACCTACATGATTCAGAACCACTCAGTAATGGTGTAGACAACACAATACCTCACAAGGAGGCAAGTAAACAGCAGGGCTTATATAAAGGATTAACAAGGCATGGCTGGGAGCTACTTGATGGTAATTAACGAGGCACAGCTGGTTAGTATTCAGGGGATGATGACCGGGAGTAAGTTGGGCGTGGCAGGTCCCATGTAGGCTGGCGTGGTGTGGGCGTGACATTTCACCTTGAGAATATATGGGTTCACCTAAAGATGCGCCAATCTGATATTCGGTATCGGCCTGATACTAATTAAAAATGCTGGATTGGTTATCAAAAAAAAATTAAATTATAATCCAATGCAAAACACAGACAAGCCTCACTTCATATTACCAAACCAGCTTTTCATTTTGTAATTCTTCCTTTAGGGCACTGGAGTATTTGTTTCCTAGTTTGGGCATCTATTAGATGGCTATGTTAGATAAGGCAAACAAAATTCTTGAAAGTTTGAGATGTATTATGATTAACAGAAGGATTGACCACTGTATATTGTAAATGCAAACAGTTTACATCATAAACAATTAGTTACAGTCTCCCTGTTGTAGCATCCCAGTCCTAGGACCAGGAGGCTTTAGTGATTATAAATGGTTCTACTGTTTTTGGGGGTTTCCCGAAGGGGCAGACATTTGTGGAGAGTGACGTGAGCCTGAACTTGGGAGATAAGGACCACCTAGTGAGTCTGGAGAGTTTTGAAGAAGAGGTTGGTTTTGTGACTCGCAACATTGTGATGCATGGCTGTCGCTAGCGGCAGCCATTATCAAAGAGTTCAGACTCATGTATTCCTGAAGCGAAACGTTCCAATATCCTCAGTTTCTACTACTCCTGACAACTTTACAGTATGGCATTGCCGTGCAGCCACAGTACGACCAAATGGGGGCATTACAATGATCAGAACAGACCATAAAATATACCTCGATGGAAGACAATACATGATAATGAGGAAACAAAAAGGTTACAGGACCGGTATTGGCTGATATTTAAGGCTGTGTTATCGGTATTCATGAGAATGTGATTTCAACTTCACCTTAATAATATATGAGTTCTTCTTGACTTTCCCTAAGACACTGAATCCCTCAGCAGCACCTTCTGCATGGAGACACTGTAGCTGTTCCTTATCGCACCCCATCCCCTAAACGTCAATAAAACAGCCAGTCTTCTCTATGGAAGTCCACCCCGTACAGCTAATGAGGAAATGAGAATACATGGAACTTGCAGTCATCTTCTGTAAGCCACAGGAAATGAAACAGTGGTCTGATTGACCTTCAGCCAAACCAACAAGCCGGCATATCAAATTTACAGGCAAATTATAATGCAGAACAATGTTTTCCTGTTTGCAAAGACTTGAGCATATTTCTCCAGAGCTAGCTTAAGAAAAAAAAAAACAAAACAAATTCTCACGTTTTAGTGCTAACTTGCCAATTCAGCAGGATCAACCCTGATTTTAAAAACTTTAACATTTTTATAATTTCTTATATCCACTTGCCTTTCACTCACCTGTTAATTTGGCACAGGACTGGTGGTTTTGAAGAAGACAAGAAAGACATAATCATATAATGCCAGTGTCTGGGAAATATGCCGCAGGCAACAATCAAACACTCAAGCATGTCTGTGGCATTTTAACAATTTGTTCAGCTCTTTTTTCCAGGCTGAGCCCCCAGGCTAAATCCAGTGTCATGACAAGAAGTTTTTCTGGCCCACTTTAAATGTCTTTGAAGCAGCCGAGAGGAACATGCGGGCTACATGGGGAGGGAGGAAGAGGTTTACTGCTTTGGATAAGTATGGAGGACAAGAGTCCTTTAGGAGTCCACCGAAAAAACACAGAGGCCTTGCAAGTCCCTCTGAGAACTCAGGAGGAAAAAAGATGCTTCAGTGATGTCAGAGGCATGCGACACTCGAGGACTTACGGTGGAAGGATTAGTCGCTGGCAGCTGGATTTAGGTTTGAATGGCTAGAAGAATGGAGGTTGCTCTAGAGTTGGCTAAGCTACTCAAGCAACTGGGGTTGGATATTGTGAGGATGTAAAATGTAGTCGTTTCTATACATTAACTTTCTTCTAATTATGAAAAACCCTCAGTCGTGAATCTTAGCTTTAATGTTATGTCATTTTCCATCATATATTCTATACCATTGTTTTGTTGTTTTTTCTAATCAATCAATTTATTCCATTACAACAGGTAAAATCAATCAGAACACACACAATTTTGCAATATAATCAAATGTCAATACGATATTAAAACGACAACCGGCCCTCTCTTATCCGTTAATACCGTTATGCCTCACAAGACTTTTGCTGTCATTTGACTTGAAACACACATCCCTTGTTCATCTGTCCATTTTCCAAACTGCTCAGTCCTTTTCAGAGTCACGGTGGGGTCTGGAGCCTATCCCAGGCAGCCTGGGGGCACACCGTGGATAGGGGGCCGACCCATTGTAAGGCACAGTCACACACAATGAACAATTCAGACATGCCAATTAGCCTACAATGCATGTCTTTGGACTGCGGGAGGAACCTGAAGTACTTGGAGGAAACACGCAAAGCATGGAGACAACATGCTAACTGCACACACACTGAATAGAGGAGGGATTAGAACCCCCAGGCCTGGAGGTGCGAGAGGACAGAGCTAACTACTGAGACACACTGCCTTGACCTGGACTGTAATGTTTTGCATTATATACCGCATGTTCTGATGATTTTTGAGTCGTCCAGCACGTCATGAGTCAGGAATTTATCAGTCTTTGTGAATATTGGTGTTGCGGCAGCCAAAATTCTTCTGACCACTACTTCTGATATGGCCTCAAGGACCTCAAACATTTTCTCTGCCAAAACCAGCCGGAAGCAACAGCGGTATTACCCTACAAGCATCTACAGTGAGGCATGGGTACAGGCAGCTCACATTTGTGCATTTAGTCCCCCAAAATCATTTTCACACCGCTTAAGATGTCAGGATTGGCTATAGTGAAATGTAGAAGTTGCCGGTATGCTGCGGAAAAAGTATATCTGGGGGAAAAAAATACGTAATTCTGAAGCTTTAGTATCTGCTGTGTTTGTATTATAGAAGTCCAATTACACTGTGTCTTGCAGTGCCACCTACAGGTACATCCGGGAATCTGCCCATATAACAATATTGGGCACAATAAAGAGTAGTTTACAAAACATCAAACGAAAAAGATTGTTCTTGCAGTATTTTTACAGGAAATGTTTTGAGCCTTAATTTTGAGAACTTGTTTTTTGGCTCCTTGAGGGTGATACAGATTTAGAAATTTTCTTTGTTTTTGTATCTTGAGCTGTCTTACTCCTCTATAGAGAATCCAAACATGATTACACAGCTCTGTTAGCTCTCCTTAGTTTAAAAGGAGAACCACGGGGTGGCAAAATAGCCGCGGCTTCACCAAAGCAAATTAGCGGCTTTTGAAAGATGGCCTTTAGACAAATCCATCGGAATTTGCAACACATTCTGGGGATGTTACATTACTGTTATTTTAAGATGTATTATTTTCAAAGTAGGTTTATTTCTTGAGTGTGCAGTTCACACCGTCACGCTCACTGAGATGTGCTGTGGTTTTGGGTTTGAGCTCAATCTCACAGTTCATATCACCATAACAGCACTAATGAAACAAAGAAAAAGTAGAAAACTACAGCTTAAACAAAAATGCTACTGAAAATAAACATTGTATATACAGAGCAACATAAAGGTACTGTTAGCAGCTGGTGATAACAGTTCATTGAACATAACAGCCAGTAAAATACTTTCATCATACAGAAGCAGCTTGTTACTGTAATAAACATCAGTGAATTTTAAGTTGTGCAACAGCCTGTCCAGACCTGCTTTTTCTTTACGGAAGCTGTCTGAGGGGAAAGTATGCGAGTATGCAAGATTATATTTGGGTGACCAACAACCTTGTGTTTGCGTAAGAGATAACCTACTTTTTTTTTTGTTTTTCACTCTGAAGTTTGAGTATTTTCACATAACGCAGCACAGTGAACTAGTTGTGGGCCAAGGAGAAGGGGGAAGCCTCAATTACTGTGATAAACAATGATGTCCAGGCCTAAAATTATACAGAAACACTGGTACAGTGGACCCCTCAGCAGAACTGGTAGTTGTTAGCCGTCATCAGAGGCTGATCCTCGTGCTGATGGTTACACGAGCGATCTTGGGGCTCCTCGCAGTCCACGGGACAGTCAGACGAGCGACCTGGCTGCTCCAACGCTGGGGGCTGCTCGTTGTGATAGATCGGCTAGGGAGGGAAATGACTGGAACATCAGTCTGCTCTTAACCAAGGATTTCATTCACAATTTCACCTACATCATGTGGCTTGTATTTGTATTAATATCCATTACATGCCATTACTGCACCTACTCAGATATTAGGGGTAATAGATTTGATTTATAATATATGTTAGCTTTTATAAATTGCCCCCACAATAGATGTGCAACCTTGATTAGATTAAATCAATAAATATGTAAATGCTATTAATGTCTTACTTTCTAAGTGACAGAGATGATGTCAGGTATAGCATCTGATGTAAAGCAGACTTTCACCTTTTTTGCTATATATGTGTGTATTTTTAATACAAGTGAATAAATTCTCTTACTTGCAATGGCTGGTCGTAGAGTAGCCTCTCGATTAGCCGGATGACATCTTGGAAGGTCGGGCGGTGAGCTGGTTCCATGTTCCAGCACATTTTTATAATGGTATATCTGAAGGAGACATGTTTCTCATTACACCTGATGTTTATGCAAAGTTAATCATCCCTACATGGCAAACAGCTCAAATGAAACTCATCGTAACCACACATCCTAGCTAGATCGTCTCACTTACATCTCCTGAGGAGCAAACTCGGGTTGGGCCATCTGGTAACCATTTCTAATCTTCTCATAGAATACGGTATCTACTGGAATTCCTGGATATGGGTTCTTCCCTGGGAAGGCAGGGGTCATAACACAGACATTGTAGATACAGTCTATAACTTTGTACGCATTGTAGATACAGTCTATAACTATACTCATTGCAGATACAATCTACAACTATACTCATTGTAGGTATAGTCTATAACTATACTCATTGTAGATATAGTCTATAACTTTATACTCATTGTAGATACAGTCTATAACTATA
>JAACJT020001332.1:0-19932 GCA_009936485.2 Gymnarchus niloticus | reverse complement strand
GGTATAGTCTATAACTATACTCATTGTAGATATAGTCTATAACTTTATACTCATTGTAGATACAGTCTATAACTATACTCATTGTAGATATAGTCTATAACTTTATACTCATTGTAGATACAGTCTATAACTATATTCATTGTAGATATAGTCTATAACTATACTCATTGCAGATACAATCTATAACTATACTCATTGTAGGTATAGTCTATAACTGTATACTCATTGTAGATACAGTCTATAGCTATATTCATTGTAGATACAATCTATAACTATACTCATTGTAGGTATAGTCTATAACTATACTCATTGTAGATATAGTCTATAACTTTATACTCATTGTAGATACAGTCTATAACTATATTCATTGTAGATATAGTCTATAACTATACTCATTGTAGATACAATCTATAACTATACTCATTGTAGATATAGTCTATAACTTTATACTCATTGTAGATACAGTCTATAACTATACTCATTGCAGATACAATCTATAACTATACTCATTGTAGATATAGTCTATAACTTTATACTCATTGTATATTTGTATATAGTGTTTGTATCCATTGTATATTAGGGACTTTTATATTTTAAACTTGTTTCATACGGTGTCTCAACGTTATATAATTTTATTTTTAAAACAGGCAGGCAGTTGCAAACCAACAATATTTTTCTTAAAAATACAAACTTTGTTCTCCCTTAATTAGTCTCCATCCTACTAGACTCACCCAGTGAGAAGATCTCCCACAGCAGGACCCCATAGGACCAGACGTCACTCTGCACAGTGTACACGCAGTCAAAGATGCTCTCGGGCGCCATCCATTTAACTGGCAGACGGGCCTGTGGACACGCACAGCAAAAGTGCATATTTATAATGTTCCACAGTAGGATAGCATGCATTGTTAAAAATCTACATTAATATACATGCTAGTTGTTTCCAAATAACCACAACAATTCCATAATATGACCAAGAGTCTGGTCACAAGACTACTATTTGCACCAAAGTCATTAAATTAAGTATTTAGAATATGCACACTCTTCATTTCTGTAATGTGCTGATATTAGACAACCCGTGGACTGGAAAAGTAGCTTCTGGAGGTAATGGCTACTTAAGATGCCATATGTCCTGCTTTAACTCTTTTGGTCTTGATTTACAATATCACTGTTTCAAGAGGTGTATGAGAAACATTGGAACAAGAAAGTTGCATGACAGGTAGAGATGCATATGAAAATGTACTATAAAGTAGCTGTACGTTTATGCATAGTGAACTATGCATGCTTTATTATTTTCTTACATTTCCCTTGACTACGTAACTGGAGTCGTTCATGATGTCCCGGGCCAGGCCAAAGTCACAAATCTTAGCCACTCGAGAACCTGTCAGGAGCACATTCCTCGCTGCCACGTCCCTGTGGATGCACTGCGGAAATCAAGGGAGAAACAGCTCATTTTATTGGTCGACAGACTGATTGATGAGGACAGCTCACAGACGTACAGTGATCGTGTTACATCATCCGCATAAATAATTTGTTTATTGGAGATGAGTGGAATTTCCAGAGGAGGTACGAGTGACGTTTGTACATTTTTTGACGCGAGGAACTCCAGGCCTTGGGCGACCTGGTAGGAGAACCTTAACAGGTCATCCATGTCCAGCGGCCAGCTGTCCAGCTCATCATCCTCACAGGAGAACCCTGAAAGAACCACAGGGCCATGAGACTCTGCTACCTAAACTGCAGAGATGTTCTGCCGTTTTAGGAAATCAAGGTGTTCCTTTACCCTGAAAAGATCCTGTTGATAGCAAAGCCGGCCTGGTGTTCTGGGTACAGTCAGAATGTAAGGAGCAGACTCCACTGTCACTAACATGATATGAGAAAAGAAGAACTATTTTATGATGAAGTAGCGGTTGGGGGACTCACTTAAAAAGTTGGCTTAAGACGCATTAAGACTGCTCACCAACAGTTGTGTCATACTCATGTACTTTACCCTTACAATGGCAGCTCATTCAGCAGTGGAATCAAACATTACATCATTTTCTCCCTTCTCCATCAACACCACGATGGCTAAAATGACTCCTTCAAGATTTAGTATCGTATGAAGCTCTGCCCACCTTCGGACTGACGTTCTCTTAGTGTAAATGTTCATGTAGCCCCTGGTTTCCTCAAGGACTTGTAAACTCAGGAAGAAGTTCAGAAAGGTCTCCGTCTTATTCCGGAGGAAGGTCTGAAGGTCTCCGTGGCTACAGTACTCGGTGATCACCAGCATCGGGCCTAATTGAAAACACATACGTAGGGAAAGAGTGTTAGCAAGGGTGTGTCATGAAGTGGAGAACTGCAGTAATAAATGACTATATTTAGTATTTTTTAACAGACTAATATATGTTACATGTTAATGTCATGTGATTGCTTGCTCTGACTGTTGTAGCAGTCCTGTGAAAAATTAAATTTAATAGGATGAGTGCAGCTGTCTCATTTAAATGTGTTTGCCTACTGATTTTCTCATCAGTATTATTTGTTTTTGTTCTACATTTCATGCAGTTTCACCCAGAAATCCTCATGAAGGGTACTCGGTGACCCATTTTATCGAAGAGCGAAGTGTCCCTCTGGCTTCCTCTCTGGTTTACCTCCGTGAGTGCAGGCACCCAGCAGATTGACGATGTTCTTGTGCTTTCCCAGGTGGCTTAAGATCTTCAGTTCAGACATGAGAGCTTCCCTCTCGTCAGGTCGTGCGCTCGCTGCGTGGGACAAGTCCTCACTAGTCATTCGTAAAATTCCTGAAGAATCCCTCTGCGCTCTTAGATCTTTTCAAAATATCCTTTCAGTCATAATGCAGAATCTCCAAAACGAGTCAAAAACTTACGCTTGAGCATCTTGACTGCCACACGCTGGACATTGTCTTCTATTCCCAGGCCGTAGGCTGTGGCCTCCACCACCTTCCCAAAAGCTCCCGCACCCAAGACTTTCCCTAGAACAAATGGAGACCAAGTTGAAACCTCAAAAGATGCTGCCATTATTCATCCACCATTATTTACTACAGTTTATTATTTTCTATTTTTAAAAGTAATTTTAAGTGTAAACTAGGCATACTAGCAGCTAAATGTACTAACATCCCTCAAACCCCAAAACTAGCAAACTTAACCCAAATTCTTTTGTAAGAAAATGAGTTTGTGTCAATGTCTTGTTATTGTCCCAAAGTATTCATATTAAAATAGATGTGTGAATCGAACCTAGTTCCAACTTGTCCCGGGGAAACTCCAAACTCTTGTTATATGGGAGTTGTGTAGGGTCAATAAAGGTTGTCCCATCAGAGGCCTCGATGATCTTCCATCGGATTTCATATCTGGGTTTCTGTAGATGAAAACATTAATGTCAAGCCTGAATGCACAGTTCCGGATTTCTTAATAGCATAAAAGCAACAGTAGCAAATCACAAATGAAAGATTGAAATTATATGATACTAAAATGTCTGTCTTACCTGTTTGTACTTATAGAACATGATTATCAGGAGCAGCAGTAAACAGCCAGCTAGACCAACTGCTCCAGACAATATGGGCACGAACATCCTGGACCAGACTTTACAGGAAGACACAAAGATAAATAGACATGTTATTACCTCTAGTAAAAGGGATCTTTTACAGGTTTCTGAGTGTTCTGTTGATTTTAGTTGTAAATGCCCCTTTAAACAATGTGAAGATTTGTAATCATATAACATGTAATATTGTGAAAAAATTATTATATTAATTATTATTATAACATTTATAATTGCAACTGTAGCAACTATAGTTCTGAAATGTAACTATACTTATTTTGTTGACATGAGATGGCATGAGTTCAATTTGGGTATTTTGCAAAAATAGGCCCACGATCTTAATCGGGATAAGGGCTTGAAAGATGGATGGATGGATGGATTCATCTCTTTTGTCTGTAGTGACTCAGTTGAAGCCAAATAGCCAGCTGGGCCTAAAGACGTGTGAGCATGGTTTTATGTAGCAAGTAGAAGTGAGAGATGCAGCCGGAGGAGCTTTACAGGGTACGTCCATGTAGAAGGTGTCACTGCCTATTCCAGCAACGTTTGAGGCCACACACTCGAAGGTCGTCTTCTCTGAGGCCCGGGTCAAAGTCAGCATGTTCCTCACTTTCACTAGCCCATGCTCCCTTCTCTCTACTTCCACCTTCGGTGTGATGGACGGGTCCAGCTCGCTATCATTCTTGGGGCACCTGTCAGTCCAAAGGAAGCGAGCATCCAGCGGCGTAACCCTCCCGATATTTTATTATACTTTAATTAGGTTTCCTGCATCTGCCCCCCACCCCCAAATAAATAGACCTTTGCATTGAAATAATAATTTTTTTCTTTTGGCACACATCATCGACTTATGTCACACATGCATTTAACATTCAGCAATTTTGAAGTAAATCGTAGTGAGGAGGGGAGTAGGACCTGAGGGATGGGAAACACCTAACGTCCCCTCCAATATTTCAAGTAATCTGTTTTTATGCCCCCAATAAAATAGCTATGTGATATTAAAATTAATCTCTGACATGATGTAATTGTAAATAACATTGTAAATATCAATTGTAAATGATCACGACCTGCTACTATTGTATATATCACCACTGTGTACTGGTCAGCACTGCACTGTCATCGTCTGTACCGCTGTCTTGTCTTGCACTGTTTGCAGACATGCACTTTATGTTGTTGTGTCTAGTTTTTTGTAGTCCTGTGCTCTGTGTAGCACCGTGATTCTGAAGGAACGTTGTTTCGTTTCACTATGTACTGTACTAACTGAATGTGGTTGAAATGACAATAAAGACCTACTTGACTTGACTTGATTGTGTCCCCCCCAAAGTTGAACTCCCCCCACTCCATGGTGAGCTACTACAGTTTCCAAACACTTGTGACAGCGACGAACATGCATTTGTATTGGTCCAATTGACAGTGAACAAATCCTTGATACATACGAGGTTCTAAGGCCTGAGCACTGGTACCAGACTGCTTCGGGGGACGGGTACCCAGTGGAAATGCAAGTCAGGGTGGCATCGCCTTCCAATCTTACACGCGTGACTGGCTTTTCTGCCGAAAGGAACAGTTTATTCTTCAGGAGCTTCTTTGAACACGAACATTCCAGCATAATATTATTATGCTGGGTTGTAATATCATTATGCTGGATCATAATCAATATCATAACCAAGCTGCTGTGGTGATTCACAGGGGCTGACTTACGGTAGATCTCAACGGTGAAGGTTGTAGAAGAGTTGACTTGGGCATTCCAGGTGTAGAATCTGTACTGGCCTTGATCGCCAATGGTCATTCTCCCCAGCATCAGAGCTGCCTCATACCTGTGTGAAATGTTGGGATACACCTCAGCACTGCCTAAAGGGAGATAGTGTGGCTCAAGCTGTAGGTAACCGGTGAAAAGAAGTTTCGTTTTTTATGGTGCGTGAAGACTATTTCCTACATCTCTTTCGATTGAAGTTTATTTTTGGTATTACACAGAAATGCCTCCTCCACCAAAAAATCTCCTCAGTGTTCTTAAAATTAAAAATAAAGACAGGATCAGGCACCCTTATGACCTTGTCATAGAGGAGAAGATGGATGGATGGATGGATGGATGGATGGATGGATGGATGGATGGATGGATGGATGGAAGATTAGGAAATTTGTATAGAGCTTACACACTACAGTCAAAATCAGAAAATAAATGAAGTCACATAAAAAATTCCATAGGTATTTAAATTTAAGGGAAAGGCAAGCTACCTGTTATTGAACGCCTGAAATGTCTTCTTTATGGAGGAGGCATTGTGGTTCCCTGGCATGTTCCAGCCCCATTCCTGTATTGGGGGGTATGCTTCTATCATCACACCAAGCTCCATATCTTCACCTTCTTTTAACGTCACCACTGTGCCATTCTGAATTATCTTCGGGTGTAGACGAGGGGAGAGCCGAATGTATGGCTCCTCTTTAACGAGAATTTTACATACCTCAGCAATTCCAACAGTTTACTGGATCACCTGACGTCAACACCAGCTTTTACAGCACTTTGGAGTTTTGGGCAATTGGAATTTGGGAATTTCTGCTTTGGAATCTCAAACAAGATCTCTGTGTATTCTGTTTTGATAGCAAGTACTGGGGTTGAATAAAATGCAACTAAATTACCTTGATAATTTTCTGCAACAGATCTTGTTAAGGTACTGTTTCTTCCTATATATTGCACCTGCACATTGTACGTCTTTTAAAAGTGTGCGGTCTTCTCCGCAGTAAACTATTGCAACTGCCTCACTGTGGCACACATAGGAGTAAAAGTGTGAAAAATATGTTAAATATAAGAGGAGATTTGGACCCCGTATGTACTAACCAACAACATGAAGGAAGGCAGTAGATCTGTTGATTCCCGCCTCATTGTGGGCCACACAGGTCAAGTTTCCTGTATCAGCCATGGACACCACTGGAATTGTCAAAACTGTGGTAATTCTCGTTCCTTTGTGGTCCCACTCTATTGTTGATTTTTCTATTGCCTTAAAATGGCACAAAATTATGCACAGATGAGCATTAATGAGAAGTGAAGAAGCTTCACGATGATAGTGCAACTTAATGTAAGTTCAATCCCCCCCCCCGATTTTTTCAGCACTCGTATTTCCTGCTAGACTGTTTCACTGTAGGCCAGCCATTGAGGAGCACTCACATTTTTGGAGGAGTGTTCCCATTTGACAATGTAGTGGGTGTTTGGATTGTGTGTCGAGCAAACAATTTCCAGAGTTTGTCCGACAATGCGCACGTATTCGCTCATTTCCAGGGAAACGCCAGGTGGGCTGCATATCTCTGGAAGAAATATAGACGAGATGAACATCTACTGCAAGTTGTCTTACTGCCATGCAGTGAATCTACCTTTGCAGACTTTTTGGTCAGACATACGGAGAATTGTCGCTTACTCGGAAAGACTTCAATTGAGAATATTCTGGAGGTCTTCTCGACTCCGTTGACCCATGCTCTGCAGACATAGTCTGCACTGTAGCGGGGGAGAAGGTTGTGGATTTCGATGCCCTTCCTGGGGTCCGCAGTATACCTCATGCCTGGGGGAATGGAGGTGCCATTTTCCATGCGGAGCGAGAAGTCGGTGGCCCTAGGGTCTGTCAGCAAGCACCTCAAGATGCAGCTTTCCCCTTCTTCCTTCTCCACTCTCACTGGCTTGCCCATCGGCTGAAAAAGATGATTCGGTTCTACAAAACAGACGGGGATCATTTATTCAATTTTTGCATTAACCGTCACAGCGTTTTCTATTTAAAAAACAGTATCATGGTACTATTGTTGCAAATTTGTCTTGAAATGCATGAACTTGTATCAAAGGCATAATTTAAAAAGCATGTTTTAATGAACAACCCTGTATTTCTCTGGTACAATTCCATAACATTACAATAATTCCTGAGAGAAAACCTTTGCCAACTTTCCATATTAACCTTTACTCTTTTTTTGGTTTTGTTACCCATTAATCTCTTAGTAGCAGAGGCGTAACAACATTCTTCCTGAGGAGTATATTTCCATGTGTATTGCACTAGGAACTCCTGCTAAAAAGTATTTTTAAACATCAATGCCTGTAAATGTAGGACACAAACAGTAATAAAATTCCATCCATCCATCCATTTTCCAATCAGAAATAAATCTAATCAAGAGAAGCCATTTACCCAAGAAAAAGGCAAATAACATCTCATATAAATTTAAGACGAGTAGAACTCCTGTACTTATTATTGTTATTATTATTAGACATTAAAAGCAATTATCAAATGGATTTACACTGACGATCCAAAGCTAGCTGGAATGTGCATTGTAAGCAAGACAGTGGACACTGTTATGTAATGACAGTTTTTTTTGTTTGTCTTTGAGCCAAGAGTGACTGCGCAACAAAAGAAGACCAGCTAAAAAAAGAAGGTGAAGTGCATGAACCCCATCGTGCTGACACAACATCGTGCTGAGCTGGTCAAACGGCCAAGAGCACGGCTGCTTAGAGGAATGACCGGAAACGGCTTCGGCTTCGCCTTCGCCAATGAAAGCAATCGGTGGGTGGGCTTATACAGCGATCGAAAGTGACTGGTTGGTGGGGCTACACATACCCCGCCTCCCCTCATCGCATAAATAAACAAATGTTTTTGATATAAGCTGAGCTGACTGTTTAAATAATAATAATAATAATAATAATAATAATAATAATAATAATAATAATTTAGGTTTGTTTTAATATTAATGATGTTATATTCATATTTGATTTATACATGTCTTCATCTGAAATGTAGCATAGGATTTATGGTACATCCAAGAAGGTATGTTTGAAGTATGAAGAAATTACACTGTGCAAAAAAAAACATTAAATACAGTATGTGGTCTAAAATATTACATTTACAGCTTCTTAAAAAAAAGAAACTCCATATTTTTAATATTCATTTGCTTTATTTTATTGCTTTAAGAAAATTGTTACAAAGGTTATATCTTTAGAGGTAACATAAATGACATGTACGCAAAGTATGTTATCCGTTGTTAAGAAGTCGAATTTTAGCTTGTTTAATGATAGATGCATACAGTAGGCAATTTCAATGTGATATAATTTGAACAGAGCAAAGGCACAGGCATGCATGTAGGTCTGGGATGGGGTTGATATGTCCTAATCAACTTTCAGGAAGGCGGAAATGGAAAAGTTTTGCACAAACATGACAGAAGCATTTGTTTGTGATTGTTTTGGTCCTAACCAATGTTCAAGCCGAGCCTATATCCCCCAAGAAAAACATTATGGTACGATTTGTGTCAAATCTAATTTCTGTGTCAACAGCCAATGTGCCAAAAAATGGATTACTCTGTTCAGCGTTTGAGGTTAACAGGAAAGAAAGACTGTAGATCAGAAAACCATGCTGGAGAGCCTGCTGGCGGCTTATCTCATGCAGGATTGCGAGAGTGCTCAGACACCCTCTTGGTCATGTCTTGCAGGTGGGTCGCGATCCGAGACACCTGCTGCAGCAGAGCCTGGTGGTTCTCCAGCAGGAGGCTCTGGTGCCGGGCCAGGTTCTGTAGGTGTGACAGGTGCTGGGCCCCCTGGTCTTTCATGGCACGCAGGACCTTGATGACCTCGGTCTGACCGCTGGAGGCCTCCCGCTGTTCCACGATCAGCTCGGAGAGCTTATCCTTCAGCTCATCCATACTGCAACACATGTGAGGCGAAGCCAAGAAGGGCTTGGCCCCATCTTTTGAGCCATCAGATGGGCTGGACGGTTCCTTCAAAGTTGCTTCCTCAACTTTATCTTGAGCTGGAAATGGTGTAAACAATAAGTTATTCTGAACAAAGTCTGACACATTCATATTACTGTCTGCGAAACAATGTCAAACAGCAGATATGCCCGTAATTTAAATGGTACTTTTCAGTCTTGTGTCAGGACAATTTTCTGACAGTTAGTACATGCTTTTTCCCATCGTCATACTCAAAGCCTGGCATTTTCATCAAAGAGAGAGTGAAAAATCATAAGGCTGTTTGTTTTTCTTCCACAGGAGTCTTGTGCATTATGGATCTGCAAGAAACGCAGAGGATACTTTGTAAAACAGTATGTGTTTTCATAGACTTTTAATGAAAATTTTTTTTTTATTGTAAGCAGGCTCTTCATATTAATTATAAAAAAATGAAGAAAGGGGAAATGTCCACTTACTTGGAATTTTAATGAGGCAATATAAAATGGTGTCTTCGATGAAATATTGGCCTACTTTTCTTCTTGCTCTGTCGAGCTACGGTGAGATACTTTCTCAGGACAACAACAAAAAAAAAAAAAATTGACCGCAAAGTTTCTTGGAATAGCGTTGAGGAAGGAATGAACCCGATGGCGAGACGAAACAGTAGAGTTGGGGAATGAACCTAACCCGGGGGGGGTGATCAACAATGTGACGCTGTTCAAAGTTGGAAAAAATGAGAAGTGAAAGTACCTGATCTGGGACCTGTAGAGTAAATGTTTTACTCGGAAGGCCAGCCCCCCGCAGTCTCAGGAAACACATTGCACTGTTGGTGCTAACTAAAGACTTGCACCAGTGGGGTCCTGTGCTTCTGTTTCCCATTTCCTACCTCACTTCTGCTTTCGCTGAGGAAGGGTGCCAAGGAGGTAGCCTGTGCCTTCTTATCGCTAAATCTGTACTGCGGGCTGCACGTTATGAACGCGACAAAAATACTGCGAGGAAAACGATACAGAAAGCTGGATTTTAACCCACAGCCCTGGAGGTCCAAGTACCATCCGCTGCGTCAGCATTCCACCAACAATTGCAAATGCATGCGATTATTATTCTTTAGGTGTGATTTAAGGGGCTACATGATACTATACAATGACAAAAATTTCAAATATTATGGAGAACGCAGGGAATCTAGAACAAATCACATAAACTAACATTTCAAAAATTGTCCCAGATTACCTGAGTTCATCCTAATTAATTTTTATGTACGTATTTCAAGTGGTCCTACAGAGATACAACAAATCTAAATAAATCAAACTTGTGACCTGCGGAAGTTTCCTCACTCCTGTTGTGGGGTGTTGCATTTGGTTCGTCGCACATCATTTTTTTTGTATAACCCAGGGCCTGTCATATGGGAAAATCATTCGTGCGTCACACCTTTTTTCTTTTAAAGGTATCTCTAAATCTATAGTTAGGGAGAGCTTAATTTACTGCTCCCAATGACAGGTACATCCTTAAACTTTTTTTTTATTATAGTCGTGAAGGTATAAGTCATCATCAGAGTACCCTACCCAAGCTGATTTACATCCCTTAGCTGGTTTTGAAGTCTATGGTTCTTCACTGCTGTGGTTCACTTATGTGGTTGTGTAGGTGGCCTTCGTACAGCTACACAACATAATATTTTGCTTCATAAAGAAATATGAAGGTATAATGAAAGGCAAGGTTTTTCATTCACCATGGAAGAGTTTCATGTGATTTATTTGATTTGACAAATTTGCAAATCCAAGTATTTTTAATTTCGTTGTACATCAGGATGACACTCAAGTTGCTCATATCTTGTTTTCGTTCTTTTAATTCCAACTTAATCCACCAGTTTAATATTAGCACTGGGAATACAACAGCAAGATTCAGGTGAAATAGCTTGTCACACTTTTACCAAAGTTAAAGTGCAAATTTCTGCAATGAATCCACACAGCGCTCTGGATTCCACCATGAACAACACACTGACTGAGATGAAGAATTGAATGGAGAATAGAGAGGTATGCCGTCTTACCTTGAACTGCAAAGTGCAGCACACTCAGGATTAAAGCATGGTAGAACATCCTGGACCAGAGAGAGGAACTCTGTTAGAGGTGAAGTGATGACTTTATCTGGCTGGGCTCTGAATTGGAACTGAGGATTGCGATGTCTCACACTCAGCTTTGTTCCACCAAAACTTCTCCTTTTCCCTACAGCTGACCATGATTACAAGGCAGTGCAGGACCACTTAGAAGCTTTGAGAAGGAACAGACCTAATCATAACACATGTATCTGTGTGTAGCTTCACTCAAGACAGGAAGCATAGAAATGGGTCTTTATAAGGTTATGACTAAATTATCAAAATAATATTACACTATAGACATTATCGAACTTTAGTTATGGGACTTTTTTTATGGTGTAAAAATCTGAAAACATATGCATTGTCTGTCATCAGATAACATGTTGATTAAACTAGTCAAAATATACCTCAGAAACAAACATTTTCCATGGTTCTAGGTCCAGTGATGAGCCTTTCCTGTTCAGCTAGTATCCGTGATCTCCTAAGAAGCTGTCAACATTTCTCCCTGTACCAGTCTGTAACTACAGTGGACGTTAGCCTGAAGGTGGGCCAAACAAGGCTTCCATGATTTCAGAAGAGGTCCAAGGCTATTACAGTGTCCACTTTTTCAGTTCTTCTTTTGTGGTGTCATTCATTCCGTAGTTGCTCAGCTTTTGGATAACCTCCTCCAGGTAGAAAGTCAGGCAGGTGAGGACAAATCATTGGTACTGTTGAAGCATCCAGGCATTGATTCAGTTAGCTTGCTGCAGAGTTGGATATGAGGCACTAGGGGCAGCTGGGAAACCAGAAGGCGTTCATTTAAACTCATACTGTCCTAAAGCCACCGTAGACATATGGATGAAAGTGAGAACAGCTGTACACTTAACACTGATTAATAATCTGCTATTTTCAAGGCAGGTAGGCAGACAGAAATATGGAACAGTCTCTACATACATTATTCATGTTGTTCAATTCATTTGGAATTCTAGCGATGTTCTGGAAAAGTATACGTTTTTTTCAACATTGCTGCACAAATAAATAGTGGTGCAGAACTCACCCTGCTAATAACTGCATTTTAGCAAGGAAAAGGGACAGAAATTGACAAAAGTAAGAATGTGCTTTTCCTTTTCAATTGCAAAGCGCTTATTCCATTGACGCAGGTTCTTGTTTACATTTCTATACACTTCACATAGCCTACTGATCCCCCTGACTCCTTGAAACAGAAAAATGCAAACTGAGGAGATGAAGACGCAATATGAAATTAACAATAAATAGAAATAAATTCCTTTGGGTTTTCAGCACTGGATAATGCATCTGAGCCTTGCACATTTAGGAGTAGCCATATTTCTGTGCTAGGCACTCTTACTAAGAATTCCCACTATTTTGCATTTGACACTGCTTGGAAACTCTAAAATGCCTGTGTATATTTACACAACCTGCATGGCGAGCCTGTATGTGGACACTGCAGCCGAATAATTATCAGTCCTACAGTGTTTATGGGAATGGAGCGTTGATATTCTGGCTGTAAAGACTGCCTTTTACTTTGGGGGGTGGGATTAAAACTAGCTTGTTTGATGTCATCCTTTTTGGGCCTGGAATCTATGGCAAATTGAGAAATAAAACTTTGATACAGGCCGTACGGGTCTTCTCCTCTATATGTGGTCAGTATTTCAGCCCTGCACCAATGCCATGGTGAAATGGGCGTCACCACACTTATCTCTGAGATGAGTGGTGATGAGGACAATGCCACAGTCCAGCTGAACGAACTGTTTGCACCTGCCAGAAAGCACGCTACTGTTGCAAGATAGCAGATGGGATAGCGCAAGTCTTTCTTAAGTTTCTCAATTCGGTCTAGTTTCTCTTCCCAACATTTCTGAATTATTACATATCTGCTGGGTGTTCCTGCCGATTACATAATTCACAACCATGCCAGACCAGCCTTTTGCAATATGAACGAGATTCCAGAAGGCTGTATAGGAAAAAAGAAAGTCAACGGACCCATAGAAAGTGGATCAGAGAACAGGCTTTAACTGAATCTGAAATTTCTTCTTCTGTAAACATTGTGTCATCGTACCGCTTCCTTCTTAAAGGCACCACCTTGTTTAGTCAATGAGGGCCTCGGTATGAGGACAGAATTAGCTGCCAATCATGAGAAGCAACCTAAACGACTGAAAAAAAAATGGTTGCAAAGTGTTCACCGGTGTTTCTGTCATTTCTTGGCTGGCAAAGGGCGCTTATATAATATCCTTGTCAGCTGTTATTAATTGTTCCAGCAAAAACAACAAGACACAAATGTAACATTAGATTGTTCAGCACCTCTTTTCCTTCAAAGCAGAAGATAGAAAGTCATCAATGACTTGATATTTTAGTGTCATTCCACTGAAGCCTAGTGTTGTGGCCAAAACGTAACTACATACATACAGTATTGTATTACAAGTTCACTGATACCAGGACAGTGTGCTTTATACAGTAACTGTTATACACTCTACATCCAATTATTAAAGTTTACAAAAAAGCCAACAATGTGTCAGTGCGGATGGAAAAACGTAATGTCAAAAACAAACAAATCCCACATTTTCAATGGTTGCTGTTGCCACTGTCTGTCGATGAAAACAAGAACACAGTAATGAAGTACCTTAACCTGCTCTAAGCCACGCTACCTTAGCGTGCCATTTTGCTTTCATGCGGTGGCCCGGCGCTGTGGTCACATGCTACAGTGGAGCAGATGTCTTTCCCTTCAGCTTGACCGTTGCCCGCAGATGTCGGGGGAGCTAATGTCGCTGTTGACATACAAAGGTGGTTCTCGGCTGCTGTATAACCTTTCCATACCTGTACTTGTTCAAATACCTTCCCAGGTTTTTATGCTCTGCTTACTGCACTGAATATCTGATTATCTGTCAGTAGACTTGTTTTGTCTGTTTTTCTTCCTTTAGACTTCAACAGTGAGCTGAGATACAGATTTCAAATTGAAGGAGCCGCTCTGTCTTTCTGTGCCTTTTGCCAGATAACTGTTTGTCTTGCTAATTACTGCGTGTGATCTTAGCTACAGGCACAAGCTACATAGTTTTATTTAACCAAAATGCATTTTTGTTGCTTGTCCCTGTCATACCCTGGTTTGTGCACAGGCTTATTTGGACATCACAGCTGTCAAAAGTGTCACTTTCAGTAAGAGACAAGTTACAACCTTATTTTATTCAATTACTAAAATATTACATAAAAACTTCAAAGTATTGTGATATCTGTGGTTCCCCATTCAGATTTTTTCAAGATTTACAAAATAAAGCCAAACAACTGGTATTTAAAAAAAAAGAAAAGTTTACTTGGAATTATGAAATACTGCGAACAAAATCAAACCTCTCAAAATGTGGAAATTCCCATGTGCTTTGGTTTATCTCATCATTTGGTTCCATTTTCTGAAGAAACGCAACAAACGATTAATGGAAGAAATAAAGCTAAACTGATATTTTTTATTATTATTTTAGCACTGATATACCCAGGTGAAAGATTAATGCAATGTTCACAATTCAGGAAAAAAAAAACGGGAAGTGTGCATTTTAGAAACTAAGTGTGGGTGACATTTCAAAACCATAAATGATAAAAAGGAAGAGTAAATATTGGAGTAAAAGTTGTGAACTCTGCTGCTTATTACAAAGAACTGCAACAAGCAGAAAACAAATCGTAAGAAAACTTTGATATCAAAACAAAGATGTCAAATGAAGAACCATATTTTTAAATATACTGTAGTTCACAACATGATTCCACATAAAGACCTACCAAGTGGTACCAAAAGTAATACCAACAATACTTCACAATTTGCTGGATAGTAAGTTCCAGAAACCCTTGTTATCTTATAATAAATATCTGGAAGATAGATGAATGGATTTGCCCAATAACAGTGTGTTTTTTTACACTTAGTATATCCTGCCTGCAATAACAGTTCCTGTTCTGAGATATGAACACTTGGCCTTTAATTACAAGTCTTGTTTTTCAGTTATTACCTCATCTGCTGCCAACAACATGTATTTGAATTAAACATTATAACCCACACACAATACTTCCTGGCATCCTGCTGAGTTAATAATGATTAATTCAATGGGTACAATAATATTATACTGAAACGTCCAAGACAAGAATAAGCACCCTTATTTAATTGAAGAATTCAGTCCATGTTCAGTGTGAGAAAAACAGGTTTATTGCAGAATCTGTTTAATTTTGGTGGTAGGGTGAATGACATCTCAAAGCAGTTGGAAATTGTGCCCATTAAAGCATTCTGAGTGCCGTGTGACGTCTATATGCAGTGTAGTGTTTTTTTCCTGCAAAATGAATTGTGTTGCAGGCTTATTTAAAATGGTTTGCAGTTTTTTCTTACTGTGAAATGACACACAATGCTCTACAATGACAGAAAAAAGAAAAAAAAAAAAAAGAAAGAATCAGTTTACTTCTGAAATGAATTTCAGAATAATTCCACCAGGTTACAGAATGGAAGTGACTGAATGCTGCCTGAAGGCACTGTAAGGGAAACTATCCCTGAGTTACAGTGAGCCTGAAATATATCCCAGAAAACAAGAAAGAGGGCGGGCGAACAGCTCTAGGAAAACAGATACAGGAAAACAGTTGAGGGGTTTGTCACATTATTCTTGTCACCCATTACTAGTGATGGGACAAATAAGGATTCAAAACTCGTAGTGTGTGAGAGTATCCTGAAATAACCAGTCATTGCTGGCACTAAATAAGGCTTCAAAACCTGTGGTGGGTGGGAGTATCCTGAACTAACCAATCAAAGTTGATGCTAAATGAAGCTTTAAAACCCATGGTGGGAGAGAGTATCCAAAACTATCAATCAATGCTGACACTAAACAAGGTTTCAAAACCTGTGGTGGGTGGGAGTATCTTGAATTACCAAATAATGCTGGTGACTAGTAGTTTGGGATACTCCCATCCACCATGAGTTTTGAAGCCTCATTTGAACCATCACAATCCGTTACCTATGTATGTATACTCATACTGTATGTGGTGCAGCCAAAAGAAACTTGGAAAAGACACACTTTAACAGACACTTTTAGACACACTTTGAGACACATTAAGAGACACTTTTCAAAGAAGCACCAAAGCGGAAGCAAGCAAAGTCCAAATAGCTCAAGACTGACTTACTGGAAGGGAAGAAAGATGCGTTCTGGACGGGAGAAGCTATGGTGGTCCAGCACATGGCGTATTAACACTAAACCAACAAGCGGTTCAATGACTAAAACTGAAATTAAGAAACACAAATACGCACGCAGCAGACATCCCTAAATCCTCCAAAACTGGCCACAAGTGGATGCATGTCTTTCAGACCCAGTATATTTGTTGCAGGATTTATATGGAAAACTTTCAGTTGCATTTTCAACTATGCATTAAAATGGATTCATTTTCATACTATTGAATATTAATATTCTATGGTGAAGGTTTAGCTAAGCGTTCTTGGGTACGTTACCCTGATGGTGCTGCCTGGAGCCCAAAGGGTAACAGTGGAAATATAAAAACAGTGATGTTTATGAATCCAGATCTGACCTTAAATGCAGAGTCCTGGTTTTGACCTTAGTCATAGTCACTTAACATATGACAGAAAGCATCCCAAATTTCCTTTGGGGGGATTAATAAAGTATCTATCTATCTATCTATCTATCTATCCATCTATCTATCTATCTATCCAAGGATGGAAAGCCTTGTCATTGTCTTTGGCATTCACGTACATGTACAGTAGATGTATGTAGATGCTGTTAGCATGAATCTGGCACAGTAACCAATCAGATACTCATAAACAAAAATCAATGGAATTAGCTGGAACTGGGTGTAGAAATGTGTTTAATGAGCACAGGACAATGAAACAGTCGCTGGTGAGGACTTGAAAAGAAAACGTTGTGCCTGGGTACAGAACAGAAAGCACTCTGGGAAAACTGCCCTTTTCAAGGGGGAAACAGTGGTGTCAGACAGGAAGGGGAGCTCACACACAGGAAGTACAATAATAAACTGACATGACTATCACATGGATGGCTTAGGCTGTGAAAAGCTTAGGCTTGTTGTAGAACATGGACTGGACTTGTACGTGTGCGAGTATTGAGGCTTCTTCCAGATTACTAGGGGCAAATTTATACCCATCACAGGGAAATTATAAAAGTAGGGATGGCAGTGTAGTTTTAATACTACTATATTCAATTAAGGACTATTTTCTCAGTTTACCTGGAGGATCCAAGGGCAGCTCATGTCTCGCTGGGTTTCAGCAGGTCAATAATGTCCTTAGGTGACTCAATACCTTCCTCTTTACCATCAGCACTTCATTCTCACTTCTCCTTGCAGTAGCTTTGAGTCACAAAACAGGAAAGCACACGGATTCAGAGAACACTTTAAAACAAACTGTGTTCTTACTGAGATATTGTAGGCTACCTGTGTTTTAGCTGAGATATTAATCACTACTAACCTGTGATTTTACTGCAGTATTAAACATTACCTGAGATTATTACTATGATAGTGTACTCAACAAAAGTGTTTTTTTTTTTCATTAGCAGACTGTGTTTGTATTGTAAAACTATGCCCGCAACTTATTTTTGTAGGCCATGCTTTCCTGATTGCTGATGGTCTTTCATAAGCTTTGTATAGTGTTCCAGGGTTACGTTTTGCAAAGCAAATCACACAGCACGACAACTGAACCTGCCTTTAGCACCAAAAACACCGCAGACTTGCCGAAATAAAATAATTCTACCTGACCTCCAGTTCTAGAATTCTTCCAGCAGCACAGTTTTGCCCTTCATCACAATACGTCAATATAAAAAAACCACTAACATCAAGTTTCATCCAACTAGCTAATGCATTTTTGTAGCTTTTGTCGATCTATTTTTGTTATTGATTTTCAGTTGCAATGACGCATATACTTTCCTTTTTTTCAAACTGCGAAAAAAAAAATAATGACACAGCGTGGTCTATGCACCAGGAAAGGGTCACAGAAAAGCTTCCAGAAATGTTTTTTTCTGCACCACAAGCACAAATATAATCTGATGCATTTTTTTTAAAGCGGGGGGTATTAGTCAAGCCCCTCGCCTTTGTTTGGCCAAGTAGCCTCGTGTACGTGGCACCTTATATTTTTGCTTGCTCTGCACCCCATAAAGAATTGCTCAATATGTCTAACCCAAACTTGGCAACCTTTAGACGATTAGTCTTGACACCCAGCATCCATTGCATCAAGGATGGATGTTCGATCACGTGGACAGTGGGTGTTCACTAACCATCTCAGTGAGGACAATTCCTTTATGGGACTGGAATGGGAAATGGGACGAGAGAGAACAGAACATCACCCTAGGACGTACTCAGAACCACTCTGTGATGGCCCAGGGCAGGTGAAATGCCACCTTGTCCCTTATAATAACAAACTTTTACACGTTTAGCCTCAACTGCCCCCTTTCCTCCTCAGGCACAATCTACCATGATGGTCATCCAAAAAAGAAAGGACTCTCCGTAGTGTGACCCAGTTTTAGGTTTAATAGCGATCCTTCGGCTGATATTCCACTGGTGCCCCTTTAGCATTTAATACCCTCTACTATATTATGTTCTTCATGGCTCGTTTTGGCCAAATTGAAGCCAGCCTCATCCAAAAATGTGACTGACTGGAGCGCTGGACCCGTGCCTCTCTGACTGAAATAAAGTTTACCTGAGGCCTGTAAACAATGTGGCTGTGGATGATGTATTCTGGGCCTTATTGTAAATGATGTTACCTGGATGTACTGCCACGTGTGCTCCTATATGCATTCAGCGTTTCTCTCAAAAGGAACAGTGTACAAGTTTCATTGTGACTAGCTGTTTTCGGTGCCCAAGCTGTAGTTGTGAGACTGAAATGTTGAATATTCTAGAAAAGAATGTTGTCTGTGAGCAACCTTGCCTGAATTTCTTGTAGTTTAATTGTTGTCAGCAGTGACCATCCACTACAGTCAGAAGCTTTCATCTTCCCTCTGCAGAATGAGGTTGCTGAGAACGCAAAGTCTGTATTGTAAAATAAAAAACTTTGCGGTTGTAAAAAAACATAATTACTGAGCACAGAATGTATTGTGCTGACCTCTGGTGGTGTAGTCACAGAAAATACAAAGTTTTGTTAAGCTGGTGTTTATTCATTTGGTCTGTACCGCAGCGTCCTGTTGACAACCTCCGGAGTCAGTTTCTTCCAGCCTAATGATATTTATCTGGGTCATGTCTCGTGGCATTTCTCTGCATTTTGTGTCTGTTATATCTGTGCTGGATCTGTGAGAACACCTCAAGAGAGGCAGTCAGCAGTAAGGCAGCCTGATGTGGTTTCCTCCCACAAAACAAAGACTGTCACTGACGTGGTTACAGTGAGCACTTGGGCATTTACCAACTGAGAATGAAGTTTCTTGGGTTTTAAGCACACTCAGTTAACCGTTTTCTGTATCAGTGACTGACAGATTATTAATCAGATTCATGTGGACAAGGTCTTTGTTAAGTGCCCCTCACAGAGTCCATCCACACTTGTCTTGAAAAGCTAGTCAGCTGATTTCTCTGTCCATTCAGCCCCAGCCTATGCCTTTGTTGTTGTTGTTTAGTCATGCAGTTGTGTCCGACTCTTCGCGACTCCATGGACCACAGCACGCCAGGCCGCCCTGTCCTCCACCGCCTCTCGGAGCCTGCCC
>JAACJT020001331.1:0-15485 GCA_009936485.2 Gymnarchus niloticus | reverse complement strand
GCCTTTGGCTTACTCTCTGGGGACTGTGGGCCCGGGACTATGTAAAGCGCTTTGTGACCACGCTCCATGTTAAAAGCACTATATAAATAAAATGGAATTGAATTGAATAAAAAGGATTCTGATTCTGATGTTCTGCATTGTTACCAGGAGTGTATTCCAGAAAGTGGGTTTAACATTGAGATTCGAGATTCAAATCCTGGAGGTGGTCTTTCAGTTTTTTCCAATCAGAATTTACTTCAGGATTTGTGGAGATTCAAATCCTGGAGGTGGACTTTCAGTTTTCTCCAGTCAGAATTCTGGTTTAAACTACAAGATATGTTAAGCCCTCTTTCTGGAATGCTGCCCAGGTCGTCAGGCTTCCATGGCATGTTGTCATAACTGAACACACAAAGGTCTCTATTTTGACGATCTAACGCAAAGCCTAAAGCCCAAGGCACAAGTAACATTTATGGGCGTTTTCAAATCCATTTTGCTATTTTGACGGCGGAAAAAACAGACTTCGCGTCTGTTTCTTTCCGCCATTTTTTTTTTTTTTTTGCAAATTTTGCAAGATTTGGACACGCCCATAAATGTTACTTGCGCCTTACGCTTAAGGCTTTGCGTCAGATCGTCAAAATAGAGCCCCTAGACGTGGTTTTTGTTGGTCAAAAGCGCAATGTCATTTTGCTGCCTTAAAATAGCAACGCACCGACAATGCACCCAGCCACACCTCATTTAGAAACACCACTACTACGAGCGGGAAACGCGCGCTTGGCGTGAAAATGAGGAATGCGCTGGTACGAAATTAGCAAAACCACCTTGCGTCGCGCTTTCCGCCGGTGCAAAATAGGGCCCAAAGAGTGTTATTTATTTTACATCTGTTTTATTCTGGAATATATGTGGAAGTTTCTGTCAATGCTTTGAATGATGGGGTGAATAAGCTGAGATGATCACGGTAAAAGTAGAAAATGTTTTAATTGTGCTCCACATACTTTTAATAGACAATGTTTAGTAGACCAAATGTTTTTATGAAAGTTATAAGCAAACTACAACCTAACGAATTGGGATTTGATGTATAACAAACTGTTAGCTTCTTCCTAACTGTAAGCGAATAGTACTATGCTAAATAAATGTGGCAGACATTTTAATGAGCTGCCACATTTTAATGCTTAAAACCTGGCATGCATCTGCATGTCACCTTACTGGCACTAGTATGTAGCTCCTTCCATCAACAGTAGAATGAAAACACAAACAATTCACTCAAGTCCTTCCGTCTTAATTAAAATTTCTCGATTGCGTATACCACTTTACTTTAAATATATGCATTTCGTATTCATTTGGTCAGATCATGTTCATCATCCAATGTGTGATCAGATGATCTCAAAGGGGGGATGTTATTGGCAATAGGAAAACTGTGAACTGTTGTACGATTGTAATTGGTGTAAAAAGTAGGTTAGTGGTGCGGCATGTAGTTATCAAGGGGAAAAAAGGTAGGTCATTGTACTATTGCGGTTGGTCAGGAGTCCTATTAGACGGTTCCCACGTGTTTCATATTGTCTACTAGTAAGTACTGTGCTTTGTTGCTTTCTATGTTGAACATGCAGTATTGACACTGGTTCTGAAATGGGTAGTGTTTCATCATGTGAGATGTTTTTTTTTTGGTATGACCAGCTGCAGCGCTGGGTACTTACTGTCTGTCTTAATGTGCATAACTTTTAAAGAAATAGGATGTGATTCTGTGTTAAAGACCAGAGCTGCACTTAGGGTTAGAGAGGATGCGACCACGCGGTAATAATGACTGACGATACATTTATTTTTTTTTTCTTGGTGTAATGATATAATTTTACTGTTTGTTCGGGAATAGGTGTTTTTGATGGCATGATCAGCAACAATTCTTGCCATGGATCAGTACAGATCCCCAGCCATGACAGGTACAGTGCTCCTGAATATTGCCTTCCCCTTGTACAGTGTATTACATGTGCTACTCGTTTTGGTGCAGTTGCAAATATCGACGGCAACCGACAGATACATTTGTTCGTGTATAGGCTAAAATTAAGTTGCCTTTATAAATTGACATGGATGAAGATGAAGGGAAAATGTCAGCTTCGCTTATTAAAGGAAATAACTTCGCATGACTTTTATCTAAATAAATGTTCCAGTGTATCATACTGGAGAATAATCCCCAGTACTCCATATGCTCGTTATAACCTGTAGTTAACCGCACGTATCCTTTTTTCAGGAAGCTTGCTTGGCGTATCATCCATTTCACGTTTTCTGTTAACATTTTAAGCAGAAGTACAGTGTATTCTATTGATTTTTGTTATAGTGCATGTATTAGTTTTACGTTTTGACTTAAGTGTCTTTGTTCCTTTTTCACATATGTATCGAATACAAAATATCGCTTTGCTAGATCAGTAACTGTTACAGGAAATACTTATGTCGAGGAGGAATTTTTATATCCGTAATTGATAATCACTTGATCCTCCTGACAGGAGCGATTTATCACTTTTGAATTTAAGCCAGAATTTTTCAAGTGTACTTGGAGGACAATCAAAATATTTCCTTTATAAGAAATCAGTTCGAGTCATCCAGTGTCGTTCTTTGAAGCCTAGTAATGTCGTTTTTAGTTTCTGCTTATGAGGATTTTTCCCTGTTTTCTACAAAAATAATACTGGAAATTGCTGCCCAGGTCCATATCCATATACTGTATACAAATAACAAATGCAGGGATCATGCCAGTTTGATGCATGATTATGGGATGACTCAGTATTTTCTCTAAGTTCTCCTTATGACTGTGGCCCTTTGTATGTCTAGGCTTGGTATGCCATTGTGCTGGCTGCTCAGTTTTAGTTACCTTAAGTTTATTAGACTGGATGATTTTAAGCTAACACTGGTTTGTTTGTTTTTTTTTGTCTGCAGTTGTATTGATTTAACATGTTAAGGTTTAGGGTTGCAGTCAGGTTCCCAGCATAAGGCTTTCTCTTCTAGTTCCTGCTATGGTATCATGGTGTAGCCACCTTACCGCTTCTTTGCCAACAATGAATGCATAGACTACTTGTGATGGAGACATTGTCTTGGTGGTACTGGGTCAGGGAATCGATATTTCCTTCAGTAAGAGAAAGCAGTATCTATATTTGCGTTTACTCAGCATAGCAGTAGACAGATGTTCTGGGGTCTTCACAGCCTCATGTTATTATGGAAATTGATGTTCTCTTCATATGCTTAGGGTTTGCAATCTTCTGACTGACATTTTAAGGATGTTCAGCCTAGGTTTGTTGTAATGTAGTGATTTTTAATGTTTATGACATGCTGTGTAAGAGAAAACATTTCATTCATCTGTTGTGCAATTTTATCAGGAATTCTCTGAAAAACGTAATGTTTTTATTGAGTTTTGTGGACTATGGTCTGGTAGAAGGCAGGCTACAGTCATGCAGGTGCCTGAGATTTTAAGGAGCTCAGCTGGGTGCAGGCCAGTCAGCAGTTATGCAGAAAGCTGACTACAGTGTGGGGACAGGATGGTTGAAAAATGAGTCTTTGCACATTGGGAGTTGGCTGTTGCCAACTACAGTGTTATTAATCCTGCTGTTTGGACTGGCTGCTGCAGAATGGTGTTGATGCTGCACCCAGTGTATTAATCTGAGGAGCGATCGTGAGTCTTCTGTAAATCGCTTGTCAACCCGCCATAACCTCATGGAACCACAAGTCCATCTTGACTCCTTGTGACACCTATCATATGACTCCTTGTGACACCTTCTGTCTGTTGCTCTTGACTCTGATTGTTGGTGGAAGGCTTGAGCATCATGCTCTACTTAAATCAAATTCTGAATGCAAAGCCCTTAATCGACTTGCAAGGCACACCAAACAGTACTTGGACTTCAAAATGCACCTGACTGAAATTTCAGTGAAAGAATGTTCATCTTTTTCTGTACAATACAGCTGGCCCATTGTCTACTACAGTGGACATGCTGTAAAAATAGAAATAAAAAAATAATTTTATAAAATCTGAATTGTAAGATGTTATTTGTACTCTGAGGTAGAATAAAAGAAATAATCTGAAATTGGAAGTCCCTTTTTTTCTTGGGTCTCAGTAGGGTACACCTTATAATTAAGTCATGTAAATGAGCGTGGCCTTTGTTGTGTGGAAATCAAAACTCTTTTGACTATATTGGGATAAGCAGCCTAGGCCCTGGCATTCCACAGATGCCTCTGGCATTTGTATTTGTTAAATTTAAATGTCGATGCATGCAGTCACATCTGCTTTTGTTTTCATTTATCTGCTGAATTGCAACGCAACAGGACAGAGGTTTGCTCTCTGCAGTGAGGACTTCACTTCTCATTGCAAATGTAAACCTCCTGAATCTCCTCTCCTTCACCAGGTTACATCTGTGGCTGCCATCTGGCAAAAATGATGTTCTAGTAACTAGATGATACCCAATGTCATGCATACACTATGATTTGGGATGTCCAGCGTGTGCAGCAACATCTGATGCTGTTTTTAATCATTTTAAATATTTAATACTATTCATTGCAACTAGCAGTCAGGACTGCTGTTAAGCCAACTGTTTAACCTTCAGCGCAGCTATGAAACCTAGCTGTTTGCCTTGACCATTTTGAAAATAACTGAGTACAGTACATTTTAAAGGGATCTGAGTGACCACAGTTCAGTTTTCCAGTGACGCTTGCTTCCTAATGTGACCCTGCATTAAAATGCTCTTTGTCTCTCTGGTCTGACAGGCCGTCCAGAATGTACACCAACCTTGTGCACCCCCCACAGCTGTAATGAGTGATTAGAATATAGATGGATCAGCATAATTACACATGTACCTCATAGCACACAGCACTGTATAATACAGTAGTACTAATATTTACCGTACAGAACCAGGATGCACACAGTTTAGAGTACAGATATCCATATTCATTTTGGTCTGAAGCACCCAGACAGTTTTGTGTTTTAACTTATAATCAAATCACTTCAGACCAGGATTGATAGTCAGGTCTCAGGTACAGGGCAGCAAGGTCAGTGGGATGTTTCTGTTACTGGTATGTTAGAGGACAGTTCTTCTGGTGGAACTAGTCATGGTGGGCAGTGTTGGCATAACTGTATGTTGTTCAATGATTATGTGACAGAATCTCCCAAGAGCTTGTAATTATCTAGATCATAATAGGCCACTTTTACATGTACAATACCAAAATGAGATTTAATTTGGGGTGTTTTAATCTTCAACACATGTTTATTCTATGTTTATGTGAAAATGACCTGTGATGTTGTTTATGGGGAGAGGCCCTTTACAAAAACAAATGCACATGCTTGACGTGTAAAAGAAGCATCTTGTGTAAATGCGAGGCAAAGCAAAACAATAACAAACTAAGACACGTACTCTAAGGCTAGAAGAAAGAAATGCATAAATAAAGAAAAAGGTAATCAATCAATTATCATACTCTATGAAACATTACGGTGACTATGCTAAACCTGTAGAGTTCTCTGTTGAGATACACCTAGTGGGTTGTATACTTTACATTCCTTTGTTGGGTGATGCGGTGGAGACTGCTGCAGTGTAGTTGGGGAAAGCCGTGTTGGACCACACAGTTGGCAACTGTGGAAGGGTCTGAGCATAGAGGAGAGTCAGCCATGCTGGGTTTAGAACATGAACACATGTGGAACATTACTAATGACAGGACACTGCTCAGTCTTGCTTGTTTATCTAAAATTCTTCCACTCTTTTGATGTTGAAAGTCAATGTTGTGCCAGCATGAATGAGCTTGGGTTTGGGAGCTGAAGCCAAACCCCTACAAGCCCTATGTGTTAGTGTCCATTCTGCATGGGAAGTTTTGTTTGGAACTTTGATTATTTGGGGACCTGGTCTACATATCAGGCAGAGTAATAGGAGCAGGAGCAGTGTAGGTGCAGGTGCCCTTTATCACAGCCCACCAACCACAAGAGACCGCTGCTTTTTTCTTGCGACTATCCATCCAGCATACAACTGCTAATCAGGGGTGACAGGGGAAACTAGAGCCTTTCCCAGGCAGCAAATGGCACAAGGCTGGGGTACACCATAGATGGGAAGCCAGTTTATTACAGGGCACAAGGCTGAGATACACCTAGGAGGGGATGCCAGTCCATCACAGGGCGCAAGGCTGGGGTACATCATGTATGGGAAGCCAGTCTATTACAGGGCACAAGGCTGCCGTAAACCTAGGATTTCGAGATGCCAGTTAGCCTAACCCCATGTCTTCCGACTGCTGAATGAAGCTGGAGTACCTGGAGGAAACCCATGAGACATGAGGAGAATATATCTACACACACAGAATGGAAATGGGACTTGAACCCCCAACTCACTGAACCACTATGCCCCATTACACGACTAACTCAATTAAAATGGTTAGTGTCTGTAAAGCATACTACTGTTGTGGCATTGCATTAAAATACTATGAGTTAAAATGGGAGGAAACCTTGATAATTTTAATTCAATTCAATTCATTTTTATTTATATAGCACCTTTAACAAGAAGCACTGTCACAAAGCACTTTACATAGTACTGGGCCTAAAGACCCCAAAGAGTAAGGCAAAAGTTACAGTGGCAAGGAAAAACTCCCTCAGGAGGAAGAAACCTTGGGAGAAATCAGACCGAATGCACAAAAAGTAGCCAGATTTAGAAGTATTATTTAAAATTAAAGTATTGAATTATCACTATGTAACAAAAGTGTTATTTCCCAATTGCTTATGCGTAAAGTAAATTGAAAAGACCTATTTTTCTCTTCAAACTTTGCTTTTGTGACCTGGATAATGAAACGTAATGTAATTCACTCTCACGTATCAGCCCCCAATTACCCAGGTCACAAAAGCAAAGTTTGAAGGGAATAATGGCCATTTTCTAGACTTTTACAACATAAGCAATTAAGAAATAACACATACTATCCAGAAACAAAATTTGAATTACATAGTGAAGTATTTTACACTTATCAGGACTTCAAATAACAGTAAAATATTAAGTGCAATGGATCATTCAAATTGTTAATTTTGAATGACTGCTTCAGATTCCTCTGGGCAAATCTCATCAGATACCGAAACATAATTGGATCATTATACTTCTGAATATATGATTGGTGTCATACAACACACCTGTCTTTTGATTGCAAACGACAGTGTTTAACCAGTCAATAAAGGTCTGAGAAACATATTTATTTGATTTCTATAGCTTAGTTTTTGAAGTGTGTGTAATGCCCAGTTCTGGCACTTTCCTAGGGTCTGCAACAATGGGAATGAAGTCTGTTTGGAATCTTGGAAGTGGATCAAGTTTTTTATTATCTGATTTGTTAAACAAGTGGCTGAACTTTTTGAGAGATGGAGTGACCTGCCTCCTGTTCTGGCCTCTCTGGACTCGCGCACCAGGGAACATGAATAACATAGTAGCTTATTTATAATTCACGACACCTGACACTGAACGAGACCTAACATTTTCCAAGTTGTCTATTTTGCCGTTCCTTCAATGATATCACTTTCCTCAAATATTTTCCACCTAACAATTATTAATACATAATTTAACGGGCATTCTTTCCAGAGAGCTCGTTAATATTAAATGGAAATGAAAGACCCTTGAGTCATTGTTGGAAAGAAAAGTATTAACATTGGACAATGGAGAATCTAATTACCAAGACGAGATTTGGACATGGTGGAGAGCACCCATTTTGGCTCAGTAATGACATGGGCATGTTCTGGAGACTGAAGTGCTTCTGCCCTTAAAAGGCCCTCCTTGAGATTCAGCAGTTCAGCTCATTTCCGATTGTTGATACGTAAGGTACCAAGAGGCTGGTGAAAAGTACGTTTCTGTAGTCTGGACCATTTGGAATGTGGGAGTAAGAGTATTCTTGACGAGTTTTTGGTAAAGCAATGAATCTGGAAGGCAGTTGAATGGGTGGATCCAGATTTTTTTTATGCTGAAGAATAACAGGAATGTCTTTCAGTTGTGGTTGTGAAAAGGTCTTGTTTATCTCCTAAATTAATGTCTGACTTTCTGTGGAAATGCAGTAATTGGGTACAAGAAGTGGAAATGGCCAATATGCAGAAAGATTTGTCTAAGACTTGTGATATTCTATCTTTATACATTCAAAACCCAACCAGTAACGCAGTGAAAACGATTTGGATGCAAACCACTGTTGTACTTGTTTCATCATAGTTAAATTAAGGTATATAAGTTTTGGTACATTGTCCTCCCATGAATGTAAATAGGGTTAATCCCACTCAAAATGACACAATATGGTTACACTCCATTGAGTAGGGGTGGTCAAAATGACTTTGAAACACTGATTAAAATATATATTAGACATATTGTAGAATATGGGTGTTCACTTTTAGCATATTACATCTATCACTGCCCTAGGAAGCAGAAAAATGCTCATCTGTGGATGGACCCATTCTGCATATTTCTCTTGCCGAAAAGATCAGCTTGGGAATGAAGAAACGAATCTGCTGTGAACAACTGTGGTAGGTGTCTGGAGACCTGATTGACTCATTTGTTCTCTCTTAGGTTAAATTCCATTTGCTATTCAATTTGCTGAATTTTTGACATTAGGTATTGAAAATCTTTACTCGGGTTTGTTTCTTCTGTCTTGGGAGAGCATTAAAGTAACTAATTGCAGTTAAGACCGCTATTTTTCAGCAGGCAGTTCACCAGTCTTCTCTACTAACCCTTTTCAATACTGGGGGCCTTCTTGGAAGACAGCATATGATGAGGCTACAGGTGTGAAACTCTCTCTTCTTGAATATCATTTGCTGCAGATAAACTAATCGCGGACCAAAGAATGGACGTTCCTACTGCCATGAATGAGTTTATGCACCCTGGCCACACTAAGCTAATCACCAGCTTCATCAGTACGGCTGCCATGGACTACACCCTCACGAGGAAGGGCAGTTCTACTGACTATCAGTAGGTCCTGCTCAGTCTGCATCTAGACCATCCGTTTGTTAATGGAGTCATTCGGACTTTGATGGTGCAGCAGGCACAAAGTGTTTAATGATCATGCACAAGTCTTCATTAACTAGACTGACAGTTTAATACTTTTATTTTGCAGAATTGATGCATTTTCTTATGAGTAGGTAGAAAAAATGTGCAATATTCTTGAAGCTGATGACTCGGTGGTTTTGAAGAATCTTCTGTGTCATTTATAGGTACCTTGCAGTACTTGAACAGCAGCATACCTTTATGATACAGCCCTCTGCAATGCAGTGAACAGGAAGAGATAAAAGATAGCTTGACTTCTGCAGTGCTGGCTGCTGTCACATTACAGTATAGCCTATTAGGCAAAAGTTCAGGCATTCTATTTTGAGTGATGTTATTAGACACTGAAACCTGAAGCTGTGCAGTTCTCATAATGCGAACATTTCCTATGAAATCCCCATCTCTGCTGGGTTAGAGTATTTTTGTTGTCCCTAGTCATTCTGCTTAAATGTCCGGAAAGAAAGATTTATTCTCAAATGATATGGATCACAAGTGCATATGTCTTGTGTTCTATTTTTGTTCTGGTTTTGAGTTGAACAGCTTTTGTTACCTGAAACTATTTAAACCCACATTTTGTACATTTTGAATCTCGCCATTGTCAGTTAGTTGCTTGATCGTTCCAGCTCAAATTTAGTAAAGGCCGAGTAGTCATTATATGTTAAAGTTCAGCTGAAGAAACCACCAGTGGAATGTATTTCTTTCACACCTTTACTCTTTAGAATGACAAATTGGCAGGGTGTGTTCAGCTACCAGCATGCAAGAGACATCACCAAAGTGAAGGAGCAGCTGTTGTTGTCGGACACGACGCTGAGGGAAAGCTGGAAATTCAGGCTGTTATTCGACTGTTCTTTACAGACCAGTGAAAAGGCAATAGCCTCATGACAGAGAGTGTCACAGTATTTCTCGGCTGCTTTGGTATATTTCTCAGATCAGAAATGAAATTTTCAAAACTACTTGCCCAACCTTCCCATCACCTAGTCACTTGTGCACATCATATAAGCAATGTCTCATTCTTTTGAACAAGTTGCAAATGCTCTGGCACATTATTGCAAATGATCATGTACAATTGTCTGCTGTTTCCTACATTATCAATTGCTTATGTCATGTTCATCAAAATGTAATACACTAGTTCTCTGCTGAATAGTCTTACCCCCCAAAACATCTAGGCATTAGTTAATTGCACAAGTCATTACATGCAAAATGGTTGAACCAATTATTATAATCTGTCAAGCATATTTTCTATACATTTCTGTTAGACTTTTTCGTAAATGTGTCCTGAATTGATGAATTGCTCTCAGGTGAATCTTGACTTCCACCAATGGAGAGGAAGGTTTGTAGTGTTGGATCAGCCAATGATCAACCAGTTCTCTAAAATAGCTCAGAGGTGCATGCCATGAACCTTAAATTGGCAAGCATATATTGACAGAGCATAACACAGTGTTACAATTTCTGACAATGGAAGAACACAAAGGAAATTAACAGAGTCAATAGCCTGGAAGAAGAAGAGGAGTAAGGCTGTGTGGTGGAAAGGTAGGGAGGTAAAACAGAGGAAGACCAAGGATATAGGTACACTCTTAGTGAAATAAGGACCACAGCCGTGGACAAAGGATGCAGCTGAATGTTGGGAGAACAACCGTGTCCTCAGTCATTCAAATGTTTTGTAGGGATAACAGGAATGTAATCCAACAATGTGCACTGTACTGTAATACTGTATATTTACTGTAATGCTTTATATGTGTTCCACTTGCATTTTACAGTATACAGTAAATATAATTTATACAGATATATGTTATGCATCTACTGTAACACAAAAACATATGTATACATATACAGAGTATATATAATATGCACTTACTCTATATATAATAAATATATTTACGTATATAGATATATAAAAAAGTGCAGCCTTGTGCATCATTGTAACCTTAAACATAGTTTACATCAGAAAATACTTAGAGTACACTGTTATATTGACAACATGGTGAAGCATTGTTCATAAACAATGACACAAGGACTTGTCATTCTGATGGCACTAAAATCTTCTTTGACATAAATATATAATTTTATGAGATTGTAGAATTTGAGCAAGTTATGGGCTTCTGCAGGTAATCCATTGTGTAGTGCTGTTTGTACGAATTGTTTCGAGAAATACACTTCCTCTTTTGAAAATGTTAAGGATGATTCAGGAAATGTTCCGAAGTGACTGAGAAGAACTGTAAATGTGAAATATTTGGGAGGAAATCAGGTTAAACATTTTAAAATTCAAAGCAATAATCTTAAACTGCCTTGATTTCCAGCAGCTAGGGTTGGAGAATGCGGCAACAGAGGAGACTGTTAAATAAGATTAAGTTGCATATGAGTTCATACGATGCATAGCCTGTCATTAGGAACGTGAGGAAGATGTATGCAGATTTGTGCAATCACTATGTTAAAAGAGAAATTGGTAACTGGGAGCTGGAAATGGAGTACTGAGCTCTAAAGAGAGCTTGAAATGGAAATTGCTTCATTACACGAGCTGCTTGCTATAAGTGGGTGTCTCCTTTTTCTAATACATCTTCTAATACATTTTCTAATACATTTCTCACATTGGATGGGGATGTTTTTTTTGATAAAACAGATTCATCAAGGCAAAATGGGAAGTGGCAACCTTGAACCTTGAACCTAAAGCACAAAAAGAACAATTAAAGTCATACATAATTCAAAGTTGTACATTTGACTAAAATAATGAATGCAGTATGTACATTTCATACAGCAATGCAGGAAGTAGACTTACGAAGTTTCTCTGTGTTGTTGAGAGTATAGAGAAAATAGAGCCGGATTTCTCAGCCCTGATCTGTGGTGCAATTGTAGCCTGACTACGATGTGTCAAATTGCAAATATACAATCCTTGCTTACTGAAACTGTCACTGTCCAGTTCTTGTCAGAATAATTCAATGGGTGTCAACATTCTCTCAGAACTGTTGTTATCTGAAAACTGTGCTTGACTATGGAATGGTGGGATCCAAGACAGCATTTCTGGTGGTGCATTTGACTGCTGTCATTTCATAGGCAATATTACAAGCTTTCTTTGACTAACCGAAATTACAGGGTTACTGCTAAGATAACCTTAAACTTAATTAGCTAGCTTAGTTTTCAGTCTATACCGAACAGGACCTTGTACTCTGACCTCAAATATGTAATTTAATATTTGGGAGGAATTGTTTTAATGAAAATTAAAAACCAACATACCTTAAAAAAACAACTTTTGACAAAGTAAAAATGTTTCAAGGATGCAAATAGAGTTGACAATGAGTAATATTCTTCTACAGTGTCTGACCCATGATTATATAATTGAATATGTCTTTTATGGTATCAAAAAGTTTTCTGCAATGCAGAAATGACTCACTGAAAGACAGAAGTGTGCTTGTGTTTTTGAGATTGTAGCGGACGGCAAGAGCTTCTGTACAATCTACAATACTGGCTACTTGAAGAGCTGGCCACCCACAAAAATAGGACTGGACCAGGATGGTGAGCCAGACAACAAAGGCTACAATCTCACCTGCCTGGTGGCTATAAGGTGTCTACCTAGCCCATCACCGAGGAAATTCATGTCAAACCCACTGAGTACATCTCCTGCCATGTCATTGATGGCAAGCTTGTCTTTGTGGATCAGAGGTGAATGCATGTTATCATCCAGATTTAACCCTAGAGGAAAAGGCCGACAGAAAATTACATTGATTTCAGTCACTTGTTTAAATATAAAAGTTAACTTGCATACAAGAAGAGAAGAATTAAAAATGCATGTTCATATTAGTGTGGTCCTCATAAATGAAATGTATTGTGCACAGTGCCCTTTCATTTTCTTACCCTAGATTACAGAACCAAAAATATAAAATTTTATGAAAATCATATAACATTTAAAGGTCGCTTGTGACACTGGTACCATTAGCAATAATGCATGAAACAACTACTTCTTTGTTGCATACAATATGCTGGCCTAAAATTGACTCTTGTTACTGTTCTGACATATTCAAACAAAACATCAGCAAATGAGTTTGTCACCAACAATGTTAAGATAAGACCACGTCAGAAGTGTATGACTTACCACCTGCTGTAAGCTTGGCTGTTTTCGTCTCAAACTCACTTCAGTTGTTGGTTAAATTTACTTGTTTTTCAGCCAAAGCATTGCCAAATGTAACTTTTTCAGTGTGCATGCTGATCTGTAAGAGAATTTCTGCTTTCGGCAATTTTTACCTTGATCCACATGAGCAACTTCAAACTATTTTTCAAGGTCACCTTCAGAAAGCTATTCCTTTACATGCGAGTCAGTTTTTGTGTTGGAATTCATTTTTAACCTTTGCCACCTGTAAAATATCTTCTCCAACTTCTTGATTGCATTTCTCTCGGTTGTTGTCAGATAATGTGACATTAAATTGTCTTAATTGGGCTTAAAGCAGAAAAGGAACATCCTGCACAGTTTTGGTAGTTGCTTCCGTGAATCATGTGACGTAGAATGAAATGCACCCTTTGCAGGCTGGCCGGCTGATCCAGCGGTCAAACCTGGGTTTGGAGCAGGACGAGATCACAAATTTCTCATAAGGAGGATTAAACTACTTTGATGATTTAATTGAAGTATAAAAGTGACAAAATGCTGATATATTAACACAATTAGAATATTGCATATGATACTTTGTTCCAAGAAAAACCAATGACAAACTGCAAAGCAAGTTTGCTGTACAGCAAACTACTTTGTCAAGATGCACAAAAACTAAGAATGAGTTAAGTAAATCTCAATGTTGTGTTTGGAGCAAGTCCAACACACTAAAAGCATGTTACCAATTTTGGAAAACAGTCTGTTTAATCATAATTCTACTGGCAGTGATAACATGAACTTCACTGACCTTGAGCATCTCTAAATATTGTCCAGTAGCACTGAGACCTTGAATGAGTTCAACATGTGCAACAATTTAAAGGGGTACCACTTTGCAAAAGGTGAAGTTGAAAATTAAGTGCCCTGTCTGATGCGTATTGCAATGCTTTTGACTGAAGTCCAGGGCTACTGCTATTCATGGTTATTTACCATGAGAGCTTCTGGGCACCTCTTTCTATTTCCCTCAAGATGACATTGGACACCTTGCAGAATGCCATAGACAAGGTATCAGCCTAGCATGGCTCAATGAGAAAAGAGTCCAATCACGTCATTTTACAGCCTTATGCGTTCATTATGCTGTGTTTGATTGCTTGATTCTGGCCAATCAAACACTTTCCCTGTATTTTGAGCAGTATCACCTTTAATGAGTTAAGATGTCATTGACTGACAACATGATAGATTGAATTCTAGTGTATGTTAATCTTTTAAGTGCTGCAAAACCAGGAGAGGATCCACAAAAACAGCTACAAGTTCTAGATAAAAGTAGGGTCGTTCATCACAGTAAAAAGCTGCTGGTTCAGCTTCCTGAACCCCTGGACCAAAGAAGTAGAGTATGTTGTTTCTACATTCTGTTGTCTGGTAAGTTGCCCCAATTTCCACTACTGTTTCCTAGATGCTGGTTATATAATTGGGGGTTGGGTGTCCATTGGAGGTGCCCTCCAATGGCTTGGCATCCCATCTTGGGTGTCCCCTGCCTTGAGTCCTGTGCTGCCAGGCTCCAGGCCCCACCATGACCCTGACTGGGATAAACTGTTATGCAATGGATGGATGGTTGGTTACCATCGCTGGTTACACTTGTGTACAATGAGTATTCCCTGTCTTGTCTGGGGCTACAGCTCATGTCTGTCTGTGTACACATTTTCCAATCAATGTGCTCAAAGAGAATTTACTACAGTGATGCAATTGGTCTCCTATAGTGTGATGAGGATTAACAGGGTTCATCCTGCTTTTGCAGAGGCACAGGTGACTATGCAGACCCCAGCTATACTCAGCTGGCTGCCCTCCCCCAGGGCATGGATATTGTACTAACAACTGGTGACAACAAGGCTCTCATCTCTTCATACTCATTACCTTGGTGTCATTGATTCAAGTGCTGGGGCTTAATTTGCTAAGAAAAGGTCATTTATAATGATTGTATGGACTGATGCACTACACCACCATAAGTGTCATTTAGCACTATGTCTGTATGAGCTGAGATTGTTTGTTGAAGCACTGAAAGTACTGACATTTATACCGTTTAGTTCTTTATAGGTTGCTACATGTCACCATTTTTCCCAGCTGCCAGAATGAATTGGGCTCATCCTAGTTTTAATTTTGGGGCTCAGCCCAGGAAAGCAATGTTTTCAGACTGCACCTGGCATCGCCGGTGGCACGCAAGGCAGGGAAGATTGGACACATGATTGCAGAAGAGGTGATGGAGATCAACAGGTAAGAGGACTTAATGGTTTTTTCAGTTTCTGTGAATGTAAATTATTCAATTCAATTCAATTTTATTTATATAGTGCTTTTAACACGGAGCACGGCCACAAAGCGCTTTACATAGTCCCGGGCCCACAGTCCCCAGAGAGTAAGCCAAAGGCGACAGTGGCAAGGAAAAACTC
>JAACJT020001330.1:0-15492 GCA_009936485.2 Gymnarchus niloticus | reverse complement strand
GTAGTGAGCTGTTTTATCCTTGCTAAGTTCCAGGAGGTATAAAGCTGACTATAGATTCCTATATTGAATTTCTGAAATTCAACTTTGTGCCATGGTACAAAAGTAAGCCTCTGGCATTGAGATGTAAGATGATATTCATGTGTGTAAGAGTCAACATCAAGAGATTAAATACCAAAAATACAGTCCTACTCCTGACACAGACTGCCTGGCTACATCACATTCTGAGCCACGTAATATCATACTGCACTGTCTCTAGTTTGCCTCAAGCAATCAATAACCACAACTCAATTGAATTTATCAGTAGCTTATAAATTAAGGAAGGCTGATTAATTTAATGGTCTATAACTCTTGTTAACAATGCTGCTTATTATATGCTTTATCATTATTGGAATCAGGGTCCTGCTTCAAATTCCTCAGTGTCCACATATACAATGACCTCAAGTGGACCACTCATACCCACAAAGTCGTGAAAACAGCCAGCAGTGCCTTTAACTTCCTGCAGAAACCGAGAACATCTTGCATGGCCGCCAATGTTTTCACAGACTCACACTACCATTCAAAAGTTTGGGGTCACTTAGGAATTTCCTTGTTTTCCATGACAAAATACATAAAGTGAGTTTGATTAGGAAATATAGCAAAATGAATAGGAAATGTAGTCATTGACAAAGTTAGAAATAATGATGTTTAATTGAAATAATCATCGTGTCCTTCAAATGTTACTTTCTTCAAAGAGTACTCCATTTGCAGCAATTACAGCCTTGCAGATGTTGCTACCATAAAAGGGTTTTCTAATGATCATTTACCCTTTTAAAATGATAACCTTGCATTAGCAAAGACATCATTCCATTGAAAAACAGTCGTTTCCAGCTAAGATAGTCATTTACAACATTAATCATGTCTACACTGCATTTCTGATCAATTTGATGTTATTTTAATGGACATAAAAACTTGCTTTTCTTTCAAAAGGAAATTTCTAAGACTAAGTGAACCCAAACTTTTGAACGTTAGCGTATATCACTGTACCATTGAAAGTACCCTGAGTGACTGCATTATGGTCTGGTACGGCAGTCATCCTGCTCATGACCGCAGGGACCTACAAAGAGTAGGGAGATCAGCTGAAATCATCATCAGTAGGAAACCCCTGTCTCTCCAGGACATCTACATTAAGCAGTGCCAAAATGATCATCCAGGACAGAGCCACCTAAGTAACTCACTGTTCTGGCTATTGCCATTTGGCAAGTGCTACCACAGCAACTTGTCACAAACAAGCAGACTCAGGAACAGCTATTTTGCCCACACCATCAGACTGCTAAATGATCAATAAACAATCTTGCAGTAGCACTATGCACATTATATTTTTTGCACACTGGTCACTATGCACACAATACATAACCTTTTTAATGTATTCCTTGTACCTTCCTGTAAATATACATTTTTTATACATCACATGTATTTGTATACATGTTAACAGAGTTCTACTACAAAATTTTTGGTGCATGCGTGTGAACTGTGCAACTGACAATAAAGACTTGAACTGAATTATTTGCTCACTTCAAATTGCATGTTCAACTTTATTAATTGGGTAAATATTAAAAGTTACCCTTATTCCCTAACAATTATGGGAATTAACCTTTACAAACCCTTATTCTACTTTAAATGCAATTGTTAGCGTGTAAATAATATGTGGAGTAAGGAGATTTTAATTGTTAGCGTGTAAATAATATTTGGAGTAAGGAGATGCAATTGTTAGTGTGTAAATAATATTTGGAGTAAGGAGATGCAATTGTTAGCGTGTAAATAATATTTTAAGTAAGGAGAGATAACTTTCTGGATGACTGATTTGCCCGCGTTCATATTCAGCATTGGAGTAACAAAAGGGCTTAGCCTTGTTCTCCTAGGAAGTTTGATACCAGCTGGCATCCAACTTTGCTCCTCAGGACTTTTTCAGGGCAACAGCCAGCACGTGCATACTAAAGCGGCAAGTTGGTTGGTTGGTTGCAATTGACCCCAAAATGACAACAGGAACTGAAACACACGTGTGTATGTATATACAGACAGACACACTCAGACAGGGAAACAAACTTATATACATTCAAAGAGAAGCAGACATTTATCTACAGCTGCAATCAGAAATATTCAACCCCCCAAAGATTTTAAGGGTTTAACAATGAAAGTTTTTTCAAAGAGCTTGATTTTGCTTCGGATGACTTCTTAATCAGTTGCGTCATACATAAAATAAACAAAGAAAGTCTATAATGTAGGATTTGTGAGTAACAGGATATTTTATTAATACAGCCATGTCACAATTATTCAACCCCTATATAATATTGCTGTTTTTTAAACCTGATAGTTTTATGGCCTAAAGTGGAGCTAAAACATAATTAAGCTTTTGGGAATTTAGTAATGATCCTTAATTGGCTTCAACTGTGATGCACAGGCCTATATAAACCCCACCCATGAAGGTGTTGAAGATGAGTTGCAATCATGGGTAAGACTAAGCAGTTTTCACAAAGGCTGAGAGAGAGGAAATTATTTCATTGCACCTGAAGAGCTTTGGGTATAAAAAGATCCGCCAAAAATTGAACATTCCATGAGGCACCGTTGAGAGCATTATAAGGAAGTTTAAAACTTATGGCATATCTGCAATCCTGCCTGACTGGGGGGGGGGCAAAATTTCATCAAGAGCCCTTAACAACTTAGTCAGGACAACTAAGAATAACCCCTGCGTTACCGTGAAACACCTACAGGATGACCTGATGAAGGCCGGGACAAGTGCTTCAGTGGCAACTATAAGACGAGTACTGAATAAACAAGGACTTCATTTCCGCACTCCAAGATGCACTCCATTCTTGACTAGAAAGAACATTAAAGGTCGACTAGAATATACCAGGAGAAATTTGGACAGGCCTACAGAATTTGGGGAAACAGTTCTATGGACTGATGAAACTAAATTGGAACTGTTTGGACACATGGGCCAGTGGTGTCTGGCGTGAGAAGGCCAGACTTATAACCAAAAGAATACCATCCCCACAGTCAAGCACAGAGGTGGGTCACTGATGATGTGGGGAGGTTTATCTGCTGCAGGAACTGGCAATCTTGACCGTGTAACTGGCATCATGGAGTCCCAGAAAAACCTGGCCATTCTGTGGAGGAATGTGATGCCTTTTGTTCAGACACTGAATCTTGGTGATCATTGGACTTTCCAGCAAGACAGTGATCCCAAGCACACCTCCAAGTTAACCAAAGCTTAGCTGAGAAATAGATCCCGGAATGTCCTGGAGTGGCCTCAGTCCCCAGATTTAAATCCCTTTGAAATTCTATGGTGGGATTTAAAGAAGGCAGTTGTAGCACGGGAGCCATCAAACATCAATGAGCGGGAGGCTTTTGCACGTGAAGAATGGGCAATGATTCCAACAGAGAGGTGTAAGAAGCTTGTCAGCACTTACCAAAAATGGTTATTAGCAGTTATAAAGGCTAAAGGGTGCTCCACAAAGTACTGAAGCTGGGGGTTGAACAACAGTACACATGCACATTTATGAAGTTACATTTTTCATTTGAACTCAAACTCAAGTCAATTTATGTTCTCAAAATAACTAAAAATTCATCTTTGTTGTTTGAGGCTTTTTGTCATTTTCATTAACATTGATTCATATTACTATAATGTCTTGAGATGAGGGGGTTGAATATTTCTGATTGCAACTACATTTCTATATATGTTTGTATGTATACACTATCGAAAAAAACTAAACCTTTTTTATTTTTGCAATAACTTTGTTGATCCTGTGCTGATTTTGATCATTTATGGCTGAAAGACTGCAACACTTACAATAACACTTTCTAAGGTGTAATTTGTGCCAAAAATTCTCAAAATAGGCTCAGGATCAACAGTTATTGCAAAAATAATTATGGTTTAGTTCTTGTTTTAAACACTGTGTGTGTGTATATATATAAGACCTATCTGGGTGTGTATATATATATATAATCTCACATACAGTTTATACCAGTGCATTTCTCGACTGGCATAAGAATTTTATAAGCAGCCGCATTTCACTTTCATAAAGAAACTTCATCAACAGAGGAGCCGGTATCATCACGTTGCAGGTAGATTGCATCAGATTCTCGGCAGCCTCTTCGCGCAGCGGTAACATGTGCCGGAGATCCAGCATTACTGACGTCGCTTTCGCCGTCCTTCGACACGTCATCGTCACGAAAAAAAAAAAAATAAATCCCCCACTGCCTGCTTAATATTAAAATGTATAGGATTTAGGGTTAACAATAACCCGACGGAAGCCCTCCAAGGGACCCCCGGAAGGGCTGCGATCTTCCGAACCACTGATGGATTATAGAACAGTTATCTTGCTAGTACGGCTAGCTAAAGTGAAACTGTCAGCCTTCGGCGATCCGAAAAGCCCTTTTCATTAACCGTCTAACAAAATGCTATACTTACATTTTCTCCACTCTGTATCCGCATGCACCAATTTATCGACAAGGGACACATCTTTGAATCTCTTCGCCTGCGTCTCTCTTACAATTTCAGGATCGCCACCTTTGTCCGGACGGAAAAGATCGAGATCTAACACCATGATACCTCCCTAAAGCTCACACAATCAGTGTAGGTCCTTCTGCGAGGAAGTCGTATGGTTGACGCGTCACTCTCTCTCTTCCGTTCGCAACCAATCCACGAGACCACGTGATGTTTTATTAATGGTCTTTATAGTCATCTTATAAGATAGACAAAGTTCTAATTTCTTTGTATTCCAATTATAAGAGAGGCGAAGGTCAAAAGACCGTTTGGTTCCCTCTTTAGTAGGTCATTTGTATCACAATACAGGTGGGGGTACAGTTGTCTTCGGCGGGGCGTTAAATGACTTCAAAACATTAAAGTTATACAGTTAGGATTCCGTCGTCGACACGGAATGCAACAATATTAATTTACAGAATATCCATTACGTCACCAAGGTGATAAAGAATTAAGAATACACTCAACAATGATCAATTAAGCGTATTTAGGCTCCTACAATCAGTATTCTTTAATATACGGGAACCGTATTCACCGACAGCTACGTCTCACGCTGACGACAGTTCCTAGGTGGCCAGTACTGTAGTCGTACCCGCGTGTCAATTGGTCCTTCCGTGTAGTGACGTCATTTACACGGGCCCACCACGACCTCTCCGGCAATCCGGCTAGTGCTGTCGTCACACAGGCGGGTCAATTGGGGCCTTCACTGTAGTGACGTCATTTACATGGGACTACCAGTCAGTGGCAGGCGGTAAGGGTGACTTGTGTTTCTTCGATTCTTCCCTTCGAATTGTGATCCTGGGTTCTGATGATTTGCCATTCAACTTATTTATTTCCAAAATAAATCTTACCGTAGACAATGCGAAGTGCTCCATAGCTAAAGACAAATAAAAATGCAGTAGTTTTGTTTTACTAGCGCTTTGGAATGAAGCAGCAACAATAAACGCGGGTTTTTAACTTATAAATATTAGAGATTTTGTGGGTATAGTCTTGTAACTATATGATGCTATATTTTGCACATTTAAACTTCAAACTTTCAGAGTCTTTTTTTTTAAAAAAAATCTTAAATTTCACAGGAAGCCTGTACTACATGGAAAACTGATACATGAAATTATAAATACATTTCAAAATAATTGACTATATTTTAAATAGAAATTTTGTCATTTTCGAAAAGAAAATATATTACGTAAAGTATTACACTAAAATACCACGCATGATAAAACCTCAAATTCAGTTATCAATTATTTTCTTAAACATAAGTACTGATTCATCTCTTATCTTCGCACTGTCCCTTGTGCTTTAATTTACAAGATAAATGTATATTTTCAAAAAATATGCACTCGTGGTCTTTTCAGACTACAAATAACTGTACTATAATTCATTTGTGTCTGTAGTGAGGTCCAAAAGTCAGAGGCCACTAGTGAAACTGCTTTTGTTTTGCATTCTTTTTTAATTTAATACAAAAATCCTTCATTACAAATTCTGTCATTAGCATAACAACTGGAGTGAAAAGTTTGAAAAAATGTACATAAATTCTAGAATTTGTGTTCCCCTTTTGCTTTAATGACAGCGTGGACTTGAGTGGGGATGGACCCTACAAGTTTGTGCAAAACCTGATGGTCAATGTTATCCCAGCATGATTTGAGACTGTTCCAAAGAGCATTTTGTGATGTTGGTGAATGCTTGGCTTTGTTGGTTTTTAAATGCCATGTAAATATACAAAGGGATTGGGGTCAGGTAACTGTGGAGGTGAGTCCATTACAGTCAGTATTCCTTGATTTTCGTTGATCCTGAAGTAGTTCTCAGGAAAACTTTAAGATACAGTATGTTTGGGCTCATTATCCTGCATGATGCAGTGCATATCCTTCTCCACAAAAATCCAAATCACAAGGTATTGCATGTCTGAAAAATGGAGTCTATTTTTCCTTTGTCAGGGTGTAGTTTACTCGATGCAGATGTCCAACTCCAAAGTAGGCACTACACCCCCCCGACTTGACTATTTTCACCACTATATTTCACTTCTGTTTTGATACACTGTGGTATCATGGATACATGATGGGTACATAAACCCATCTGTTACTGCCATTAATCTCAAACTTCTTTCTAGTGATCCAATGTGAAATGATAACATTTCTTTAGACCATCCTAAAACTTGATTTATTTACACGAGTAAATGAAAAAATTCCAAGATTTTCAATGTCTTCCCTCAGACTTCTGAACTCCACTATATGTGTTCCTTTACAGTCATAAACTTGCAATTCTGCTACATGCTACAAGTGAATCATGTGTGACATCCAATAAGAAAAACCCACACCGGTTCATGGTAAGATAGAACCTATTCTCTGCACTATGTAAGGAAGAGTAGTTCCTTGAAGGCCAAGAACAACATGTTTTTGGATTCTGTGGAAGGGCCATCAAACATTTGTGGCTAGATTTAAAGCTGCACCCCAGAAAGCTTGAGGTGATACCCTGAACCATCATGCTGTCACATGTATTGCCTGCAAATGTCTTCATGCTTTTCTATTTGACAGATTTTCCAAGGACACCAAGACACTCACATGAATGTTCTATTGAAGTATTTATTATAAATCAATTTGAGAGATACAGTATAGAACAAGTAAACTTAAAGTTACGTAGATTAAATGAAACATGGTAATATTCATTAGAGATTATACGCTTTAGATTCACTTAAGCCTTGTATGTTAATTAAAAATGCAAGCATCCATCCAAACTTTCAAAACTTCACTCATCCCACTGAGGATCGTCAATACTAAATGTGAAACAAATGCTTGGAATTCGGGTGAAGCTCTGACTGTGAATAGACCCTAGTGTGCATTGAATGTGTTGAAAAACAGCAATCTCTCACCCTGGATGTCCTGTGCTCCTCATGAAAGAATCGAGATCTGGCTCAGAAGCATATCAGTAAACAATTTGAATAACTTCTCTATGTATCTCTATGTACTCGTATAATATTTTCTCTATGTAGCCCTTTAGAGGTGTTTGTGGCCTAGTAAGGACATGTCAACTCCAGCTTAGAAGAAGCTCTTATGCATGGGAGACATTTTGTTCTAATAAAGGAGGCTGAAATAACCATGACTGTCTGTATTTGTGAAGAAGCTAGTAAGTGTCATGTGATTACGGGTATCTCAAAAAACACAAAAGCTATTTTTTTCTGAGAAGGTACTATGCATTCAGTATTCTCATCATGTGGGTTAAATCAAGTAGTGTGCTCTCCCAAAATCAACATACATTCTTTCCTTTTGTCTTTCTTGACTATGCATTCTTCAACCTGGCTAGTCCACCTCCAAGATTGATTCCAAAGGGAATGCATGTGCTATCTAGGAATTCAACTCCACCCAACTCTCCAGGTTTCAGCCAAACCACAAAGAAGCATGCAAATTCCTGTGGAGGATAAATTAAAACTCATTGAAACATTCACAACACAAAAATTTGTAATTCTGCTTGCATGGTTTATTTTTTGATAGTAACCAGTTGTAGTTAATTTTATGATTGTAAACCACAGACACACAGTACACTTTAAAAACATTTACAGAGCCCATGTAAAGCTGTTTGTTCTTCAGTCATCATCACATGCCTTCTTTTCATGCCATCTGTATCAGGTCATGAAGCTTACCTGGGAACTGATATTGGTGGTGCAGGGTAAAGTCTCCGCGAGGTTCTGCTTCAAACACTCTGCCATCCAAACATCCAGGTAGTATTTATATCCACTCATCAACTGATGGAAAGATACACATTACATAATGGACACAAACCGACAACACATGGCATTTCAAGCAGCAAATTCAGAGCCTCACCTGTTTCTTGGCTGCCAGCACCTGGATCATGCCATAGGTGTAGTCATTGCCCGGGTATACGTTGTACTGGCTCACAGCAAATTTGGCAACACTCTGCACCAGAGGATCCTTGGAAGCTACTGGTGTTATCTGGCCCACAACAGGGATCGGATCTCCACACTGGCCCTTCAGAAGCCGACTGATGTTCTGCCACGGCACCTGGAGCAGCTCAAACTTGCACAGGAATGTCTTGGGGGGGAAATGAAGCCACAAGAAGTGTCAACTGATAGCAACTCACTTGATTGTGCTTTAATTCTCATGCAGTGAATGCTCACCTGAGCATTGTCCCTTTGCAGGTATATCTCTTCTTCAATACAACGATATGTCTCTACATCCAAGTAGTACTTGAGTCCTGCCACCACCTATCAGAACAGAAGTACAATTATTGATACTTCCTGTTGAGAATAACTTCAGAGACCAGGCAAAACATATTCCTTCTTTCTAATTCTAACAATAAAAAACGCAAATAGTTACATAGTCAATGTCTTTATCTAGCATTGTAAACAACAGGTAAAGGAATCCAGGTGCAGAGATAGACGTTTTTAATGGTGCAATCACAATTCTTAATACCAAAATCAGACAGAAGTTCAGGGCACAGAAGATCTAGGAAACAGGGTAAACAAATCCAAGACATGACCCATGTAGCAGAGTTAAAGTACAGGCGAAATGGGTATCAAAACACAGAGAAGATGACCGATAACCAGAATACAAACAGGCACGAAACACAGGAAGAACCACCCAGTAAGGTGGCAAGACGCCCAACACATCACAAAGAGGCAATTTAGCTGCGGGGCGTAAGTGAAGAACCTTAACAAGGCAAAGCTGCATGGTTAGTACTCAGGGGATGACCAGTGAGAGTAGGTGGGTGGTTGGCTTGGCATGGGCATAACACACATTCAGTACTAGCAAGATTCTGCTATTACATTTTGCAATTTTTAATAAAGATGAATATTTATGTAATATAGAAAGTAAGTTTACGCTTTTCTAATTTCAATCTCTCTATCGTAATATAAAATATGCACAAAAACTGATTTCCTTTTAAAAATCCCAGTTTAATATGTAGTTTATGCATGAATACTTGTGAATAAAAATGAAAGTTTATCATATAATCTATTCAAAAATATTTATAACACAGAACGCTTGTCTTATTATTGAAGCAACATCATAAAAAGCATCATTGGGTTTGAGATGCATGCAGAATCAGAAAGATTTGTAAAGGAACTCAAGAAATCTGTAATAAAAATAATGTTTCTCTTTGTATTATGATTATATTATTTATGTACTGTGTATTGCTTGTATATGGTTATATTGTTTGCATTTGTAACCAAAGATAGGCAGTAATGTACCATTTAAAACAATCAGACTATTCTAGTGTCAGCTAAGTGGGGGTGCATTTCCCATTAAAATAAAGTACAGGCCAAAGATAAATTAGCTGTAATATAGTGCTCTGTTTTAACAAACAACATATATGAATTACAGTTACTTAACACTGTAGCTTTCACCAAACAGCTTGTTTTTTTTCTCTCTCTTTTCTTAAAATAACAATTAACTGCTAAATATTGCCACATTTTGTAGTCAAATATTATCAACTTAACATACATAAACTCTTGGAATGTGCATGTAACATATTCAGTGAATGCATGTGATACAGAATTAGAGTACACATCAAAGGAAAGTGTAGGCATGCTGGCTCCATAACGTTACATCTCTAGGGTAGAATTCGGGGTTTGCATGTTCTTCACATGTTGTGTGCATTTTCTTTGGGTCCCTCCTCCCAATATAAAAGCATATGATTGAGTGAACTGTTATCTAGAGATTTTCCATAGTGTGTGTATATGAGTGCCCTGTGGTGGAGTGAAATCAAGGGTATTACCATGTCTTGTCCCCAGCTGTGCTACCTGGGATACATTCCAGGTTCACTATGAACCTATAATGAAAAACTTGTTGGATGGCCCTGTACTGGAAATGTGGTTGCATTCTGTTCTATTCTGTTCTGTTATGCCATATTTTACCAAATTGCCATAACAAGATCATTTTTATGCATTTGTGGAATGTGAATGGATTTCGTTAATAAATTTTGTTAAACCATACGTATTTGTCTGCAGAAAGAAATTTTAAATATATTCTATTACATTAATCTTCTTAATACAAACTGGTGAACCATTTCTCATGATTTTCTCAGAAGACAGCATACTGTTTGCTTAGAGAATGTTTGTAATTTTTCACTTTTTCACAAATATTTTCCATTTATTGAGATATACAGGAAAATTTGGCTTAAAACATTTACAAATATGTTCATCTATTTTCAAAGCATCCCAGGAAGTACATGATAGGAACCAGGGAACTCCGGTCTACTACAGAGCAGCACACTCACTCATTACGAGCGATTTAGAAATACTAATTGACTTAATGTTTTTGGACCGCAGGAGGAATCCCACACAAAGATAAGGGGAAGATCTGCACTCCAATCACACTTGGCTAGCAGTAACTACACAACTCCCAGCACTGGAGGTGCGAGGCTGTGGTGCAGCTCTCTAAACCACCATCCCACTCTGGAGAAATACAGTCAGTATTTTTCCTTCAAGGGGAACATACCCTCAGGAAATTAATTCCACTGTATTTGTAATAGATTGTCAATAGCAAACTGACTTCTGGTGACTGTTTCACAGTCAAAATAATGACCCCCCTGCCATCAAACTAACTTCATAGACAATTCTGAAAGTACTGCCAAAGGAGTGAAATTTGGTCCTCACCTGCATCCTGGCAGAGTTGACCCTTTTAAGACAGTACATGTAGATATCCTTGCCCTGTTGATTGTAGAGCTCCAAAGAGATGCTAGCTGCCTCGACCGCCTCAGGGCTGGTGGGGGACAGGACTTTAATGCCCCCAGGCATTTGCGCCTGAGAAGCTATCTGTGCATGAGCCGCATTTCCCAATAAAAGGCAGACGCCAAGCCACCAGGAGCTCATGGTCAGCTTTAGAAGCCCAAGGCAGAGAAAAGGCATGGATACCATGGGCCTGAAGAGCTCTTATAACACAGTCCAGCCCACTTATCATATCTTTTACCATCTCAGTTTTTTACTGAAAACGGCTCCAGAATGACAAAGTATTGTTCCCTTAAGCATAAAGGAGCCTTTGTAATAAATAAATTACCAAAAAAATCTAAATAAATACATTAGATAAAATTTTAAACTTCAAGTATATCAATTTCTGAAGCAGTGGATGTAGTAGTAACACTAATGGTAGCAGTGTTCACAGAATATTCAAACAAGGTGTAACAATTAAGGAACCATAGCAGTAAGAGCACTGTAGCGGGATGTGACTGTAGGAATACCAGGGATAGCGAACTGGGTAACTGGGAACTAGCTAGAGCTGTATATTGAGAAAAAGGCTACAGTAGTTAGGGTAGCTCATTATACGGCTTTTAATGCTTTTTACACTATGCAAAATATATACAGTACTATGCAAAAATCTTAAGCCACCCCTTATTTCTTCATATTTTGCTTCCAGAGAGGCAGACTTGTATTTTTTTTAATGTAGTCTCGAGGAATAGTTCTCCAGGCTTCCTGAAGGACTTTCAAAGTTTTTCGTTCTCGTTTTCAGTCCAGTCTCTGTACCTGACCAGTTTCAGAGGAATGTTTTTTGTTTGTTAACCCATGCAGTGACCTACGTATGAATCATTCAAGCATAACAAAGCCATCTAACTTAAGGCATGAACCAGTGAAGAAACAGGTGCAGATGATTACAGATGGTCAGATGATGTTGCAATAAATCACCGTACCTATTGTCCCATTTTCCTAGCAAAAGACTTTTGCACAGTACTGTATATATATATATATATATAAAAATTGTTTGGCTGTTCATATGTATACATGCTTGCAGTTGCAGGTATATGTATTGTCTGTATTTTGGATGTGTGATTGACTCACAGAGGTGTAAATGATGTGACAATGCTTTTTTTCTAGTTTTATATTTTTATTACAGCTTTATTTCATCACAATTTGTACGGTGATTCCAAGGAAATATTTCGTGTTAGCCATGTGGGGCATGGCACAGAAATGTATGTGCAAATGTCTCTTTATATGGTGAGATGATGTATGGCGGAACTCTTATAATAGTGGATAGTTTGTATGGATGGTGATGGTAGGTGTACTTATACTAGATTTCATCTTGTGTTATACGGATGGCATGCACAGTGTATACACACATTTAAATGTGCACGATAAGCTATTTCCATAGAATATAGGGGTGTGCGTCATGTGCAAACGGCATGGTGTAGCTGTGTTGTGTATTACATTAGTTTAATAGCTAGATTTTCAATTCTATTAAATAAAATTCTAAGAATTTTACGAGCTTGGCATTGTGAAATTACAATTTAGGCAAATGTCTAACAATGAAATTATTTGTGTCTCCAGAATATGTTTATTATTAAAAGACCTGATTCCATAAAATCTAGTGTTCCAGGCCAGCTTTGGTAAATGTTGCTTGAGAAGATTTGAAAAATACCGTTGTGGAATTAAAAGAACAAAATGGCAAAATTTGTAACATTACAGTATCACGCATCAAGAGAATTGACAGAAGTAGTAATAATGACATTATCATGCTCAACAGCACAGGAGCAGTAGTACAACAATAGAATGGAAATAAAAAAAAAATAAAATAATAAATGTATTTTTTTTTCAAGAAAAACCAAATTAACAAATACTTGAAAATGGTCAAAATAAAGTTCATATAGTAAATACTGATGGATTACTTTAAAATGTTACAGGCTAATCAACTCCTGTTTAAAGATTCAGCCAGCGTCCCAGTTACATTTTCTGAATGTTCCTGCAAAATGCTAATGGCCTAACAGTGAAATCAAACTGATAATCACAATATACACTGAGTGCCACTTGTAGGAATAAATAGGCCATCAGACAAACTGAAAACAAGCATGGTGATTTAAGCCCATTCCCGTCTCCCCAGCTGACGTGACCGGCCACAGGGAACAACGAAAGTAACCTTAGAAATTGGGGCATGGTGAATAATTTCCTGGAAAAAAAACCATGTATCTCTTTTAAGCTTTAGGTATAATGGGAGTGAGGAAAGCTGAGGAGGGTGGTCAAAGAAGGGGTCCCACTGTCTGATGGAACTGGGTGTGACTAGCCCTCTACAGAATGAGAGCTGATACAACTGAACAAAGAGAAAAAAGCAAGATCATTTTCTGTGTTAGCACATTGACGAACACCTGTAAATTCTAAAGGAAGCCAACTTGTGAAAAAACACTCAGGCTTTTCATAGTATTCAGCTCATGCTCAAAATGCTCACAGCTCATTGTCATCACCAGCACCAGTATTAGTGTTGGTTTAGTTAATTATTATTTGTTTAGCCACAGAAAAGCAGCTAATGTACATCTTCTTCATAGCTGGTCTTCAGACACATTAAGAGCTTTGTGCAAAGCCAAGAAATTTAGCTTATTTTCACGTTGAGTGAAATATGCACAAGCATTCAGGTAGTCAGGAAGATGACTGAAGATAATCATTCAGTCATTTGGCGTGTGAAGCACTGCTGCCCAGTTTTGACATGGTTGTGTTGAAGAGGCTGATGTTATGTGGTGGGTATGACTAGCAACCGTCACCCAAATAAGGTTAGTGATGGGACAAATGAGGCTTCAAAACCCATGATGGGTGGGAGTGTCTTGAATTAACCAATCAATGCTGGCAATAAATGAGCCTTTAAAACCCAAGGTGTTTGTGAGCATCCCAAACAACCAATCAATGCTGGCTATCACCAGTAGTGATTACTCATTCAGGATACTCCCACTCAGCATGGGTTTTGAAGCCTCATTTGTCCCATCACTAGTTTTATTTCTATCAACATATGTAACTCCTGTTTTCATTAATACTTCTGTCAACATGTTTAATTACTGGTGGGTGAATTAGAGCTGATCTAGACTTAACACTACCCAAAGGGCCCCACTATAAGAAGCAACTTCCAAACATGCTTGACACTGCAAATTAATGCAGCATTATACGTAATGTAATTTATTGGAAATGCAAGACACATCAGCACCAGTAACAGGAGCTGAAAGCTGTCAATAAATGCACAAATATGTATTGTAATTGCAGTTAACACACAAACGGTATGACCAAATTGATTCTAGTCGAGTTCCCTTTTTCTATTTTTCATTTCCTCTTTGTCTTCTTTTATAAAGGAAGGACATTCAACCCTCACATCCAGCAGGTGCCAGGGTAAATATTATCTGACCCATGGTGAGGTTTTTAGGGCTCTTAAAAAGTATAGATCAGAGATTTTGATTTTGACAAGTTAAGCCAGAGTCTAAGAAATTTCATTTAAAGTATAGAGGTTTCAGTACCAGTTCTTCAATATCAATTTAACTCCACTAATAAACATTGAGACAAACTAGATGACACAATAGATCATACCTTCTGTGAAAGCCTGATATAATGGTGACTTTAATGTATTTAAACTGCACATGCAAACAAAATCTGGTCTTTCCAGTTTCATGCTATTAGGTGACTGAAATTTGGATGGTCACATGGGCAAGCGGGCAAATCCACAATTTTACTTATTTTTCAGTTTCTGTGCCAGTTGCATCTGAATGCAAATATTTACGTACGTACAAAAAGGCTGAACTTCCATCCAGACCTGGCATTAACCCATTTGTGTGTAGGACCATCCCGTTGACTGACACATTATTGTGAAGAGATTCATCATTCTTATTTGAATTTGGCAACTCTTTCTGCATGTACTACCACTCATTCATCCATCTGTGTTTCATAACCACTTTCACAGCAGAAGGTCTTGGTAAACATACAGTCTGTCTTAGGAAAAACAGCTCATACACTCACATAGTGTAAGAAACATGCAGGCTACCATCTGGCTACTTTTTGGCAGTGGGAAGAAACCAAAGTGTCTGGAGAAAACTGAGGCATACTCAGGGGAAACCCCACACAAAAGAGGGTGTTGGAATCGAACCCCCAACCCTGGAGGTGTTAGGTTAACTTGCTATGCACTGTCAGCAGTATATATATTTTTTGTAATTTCAGAATCAGAATCAGAATATCTTTATTGTCATTGTAACGGGTACAACGAAATTAAGTGCAGTCCCTGTGTCAG